>PVKM010044752.1:0-12148 GCA_004027735.1 Carollia perspicillata | reverse complement strand
ATCTTCGTCTTCACATGGAGCTCTCCTTGTGTGTGTATTTTATTTCCAAATTTCCCCTTTTAAGAAGGAAACCAGTCATATTGGATTAGGACCCTTTCTAATAATCTCATTTTAATTTGATTGCTCTTATAAAGACCATATCTCGAGATAAAATTACATTCCCAGACACTGAGGATTAGGACTTCAGTGTATAGATTTTTGGGGGACACAGTTCAACCCTAATGACACAAAATTCACCATAATGGCTAAAAACAAGCAAGTAAAACAAAACAAAGCAAATGAAAAATACAAAGTATTGGTAAAGATGCAGACTTTCATACACTGCTTCCAGGCCTTAAATTGTTGGAGTGGAATTTACTTAGCAATATCTGCTCCTGTTAAATGTGTGTATAAAAATGACTCACCAATTCTATTTCTTATTATTTACTCAACAGCAGCAATGTAAGAAAATAGTTATATAAGAAGGTTCGAAGCAGCATTATCCTTAATAACTCACAGTAGACTGCACCCAAATGCCCATCAATACAAATGGCTAAACTGTGGCATAATCCCACAGTGGGATACTTAATACCAGCGAAAATGAACAAGCTACTGCTGTTTGCCATAGCATGGATGGATCTCATATTGAGTGAAAGACACGGGCACAAAAGTGCATATTGCATTATTTTACTTATCAAAACCTTAAAAAAAGATCATGCAAAACTAATCTGTGCAGAGAATAGTCAGTATATTGGTGGTACCAACTATTGCTACAGTGAGGACAGAGACTGAGAAAGGACAAGAGGGGCCCTCTGTGGGGCGTGGCCGTCACTTTACTGCTGTAACGTTGTACATCAGAAAACCTCACTTGGTTAAAATGAACGCATTAAGACAAATTGGTACTGCTTTTGAAAAACAGTATGTAAATATACTCCTTCACCTCCCCCTCAAATACTGCCTTGTTTCTTGCAGATAAATGGGAGAAAATAAACAGTTATAGTTGTAGAATAACTCCCAAAATATTCTTTATACTTTTCCTGGAAAAGGTGTAAATTTTATTTAGAAAAAAAATAACAGAAAAATTTACTTTTACTGTAATAATAAATTATGAGTTTCATTTCCTTTTCTATAGGGTTAGAAAAATGTTTCCCTATTTTTCTTATTTCCCCTTAAGTTCCTTGAAATTCTTCCTTTACCGTGAAACATTCTGGCCCTTCTAACTATTTTACTTGTTATGTTGCCTTCTGTTAACTAATAATGGGAAAAAGTGGGGAAAATAATAAAATATACTTTGATATGTTCTCATCTGATAAAAGCATTATAATATTTTTCTCCAAAGGTTTTAGTTTCAGAAAGTAAAATCTAATTAATATGTTTTATACCTCAATAAAATACTGCTTTTCAGGCTAATCAGAAAATCAGCTTGTGATTTGACTGAGTGCTTAATTTTTGCATTAGTGTGAGATTTAAAAGAATGAATTTCCAAAGTAGTAGAGAAGTATCAAACTATTCAGTCCTTGTTTTATCTTACTGTTGTGGTCTCTGGTTTGTTACTTCACATGAAAAAAAAAAAAGCCTCTTCTAGTCTATGTGAAACATTTAGATAGTGGTTAAAAAACACTAACGAAGACCCCTTCTAGAGTCTCCTTTTGCTTTCCTTACAGAAGCTGTGTATTAAGAAATATCCCCATCTGGTGGTAAAAGTATCAAACTTCAGACAGATCCCCTGAGCTTTTATTTATTTTTTATTCTTATTTATTTATTTATTTTACATTTTTTCTGTCTTTTTCTCCCGTCCCAGTCCACCCCCCCAGTGCTCCCCACCTCCCTCCCATTTCCACCCCCCTTAGTTTTTGTCCATGTGTCCTTTATAGTTGTTCCTATAATCCCCTCCCTTTTCCCCTGAAATTCCCTCCCCTCTCCCCTCAGGTTACCCTGGAGCTTTTAAATGAAAACAAAAAACACTTTGAGACATTGTGTTTCATGTGATGGAAGCACTCTTGTTTAGGTGGTAACAAACACCCTTCAAATGACAACTGTTTTTTCCAGGCCAAAAGTAGAATAGGTTAGTTATTAGGACAGTAAATACTTGGCACATTAGGGCCCAGGTGCATTAGGGAGTGGATAAAGAAATTGGCGTCAACGCTGACCTGGCCAGATGCCTGTGGTCCCTTTTAACCGGTACTTTTGTTTACTATGCAAAATACTGCAGCCTAAAATGATGCACCTCTTTTCCTAGATGTGCTGGTGTGGAGCAATGATCGAGTTATTCGCTGGATCCAAGCGATTGGACTTCGAGAATATGCAAATAATATTCTTGAAAGTGGTGTGCATGGCTCACTCATAGCCCTGGATGAGAACTTTGACTACAGCAGCCTAGCTTTATTACTGCAGATTCCAACGCAGAACACCCAGGCAAGCCCCTCTCTGCTGCAGTTGCACTGTGTCCTAATTTATATAATGACAAGCTAAACTTTTGGGGGGGGGAGTTGGCTGTGTATTAATAATTCCTAATGAGAGTGAGCCCAACCTTTGAAATATGTCACTGGGGCTATAATTTCAAGCTACTGAATTTCTAGACAAAACAAAATCATAAAATTAAGCAGGAAGGGATTTAGAGGTTATGTAGTCCAACCTCCCACCTGAATGCCAGATTCCCTGAGACAATATCCCTGACAGATGGTCTTCAGTTTCTGCCTCTGTGAGAGGCAGTCATTTCTATTTACATATCTGAATTATACAGACACTTAGCATTGGGTGTGCATGCCATCGATTCCCACATCTGGATAATTATTCGAATCACCAGAGTTCCATAAAATTTTTAAATAAAATCTGCAAATTATATCACAGGCCTAAGAAATCAGGTATCCAGAGACAGAGCGCAAGAATCCTAATTCTCTAAAGTTTCCCCAAACGATAATCATTGTTCAAGTTGGAGAACTATGTTCATAGACCTCTTCAAAATTTGGCAGTCTAACTTCACTGTATGTTTTGTTTTTATGGTTCAAATTTTATAGAAAATGTCCAGCTTGAACAAAGCAGCAAAGCGAGGTCAAAGCCCGTAGACCTCAGGCATTTATGTGAGGCTATTTCTCTGCTGTTCACAGATGAAAGAAAATTTCCCTACCTTTTATTTATAGGATACATTTACAATGGCTTGTAGATATGGAAGACTAAAAACTTAAAACACCATAAATAAAACAGGGTTTGTAATGCTTTCTCAGATAAATATAATCTCTGTTTTCTTTTCAAGAAAATGTGATTTCAGTGCTGGTAACTGTTATTTGATGTCAACAGGCAAGGCAGATTCTTGAAAGGGAGTACAATAACCTCCTGGCTCTGGGGACGGAGCGGCGACTGGACGAAGTGAGTCCTGCTCTATCACTCAAAGGGATCTTGAGAGGACAAGCAAAATGGCTTCAAAGAATAGGACTCAGAAATTAATCAGATGCTTGCTTTACGGATACAATCTGGCATCCAGTATTGTTCCTAAATATTACATTTTATTACTCATTTTAGTTTTGAAAGACTTCATGAATTCATAAATATTATCACATCAGCTGTTAGAAATGCTAAGAAGTAATTTAAAAAGAGACCTTTTTTTCATGAACTGTGAATGGAACATAATGTTGACAGAGGTTTTTTCAGTTATAAGTAATGATAACACTAATCCTAATAAATTCAGCTTTTTAATAAGAACTGATTATTTCTTAAATATCAGTATATCTTCACAGGAAGTTTTATGATATTAAAATGAAGAGGAAAAACTTGCTTTCAATAAATGGGAAGATTTTCACTGTTTTATATAGAAGTATTAAGTCTTCCTTAAAAATAAATGAATGACATTTTAGCATTTGTAGGATTTGAGGGCTATATTGAGCATAAGAACCCCTATACATCATATACACATGTGTAAATGACTTGGAAAATAACAAACAGGTGAGTAGCATCCTGAGCGGAAGAAAACAGAGGCACACCAGTAAACGCTGCCTTGACAGACACTGTGGGCTTTAATAGTCCTTCCCAGTTTTCGCAGGGTCTTTCTGGAAGCAGGGAGAGGAAACCTGAATATGAAGAGATGCGTAATTTTGTGTTGCAAGATGCAGCTGTTCTCGGCTATAAAGAAAAGCTGATTAGAATAGTTTTGTGAATGAACCCAGGAAATACTAAAACGAGGCAATAATTCCACATTCAAATGGGCAGGGCAGATGATCTTGGTTTTATAAATCCTAAGTTGTCCTTTGTAGAGGAAGTTATAACAGATAAACTCTACAGTCTTGACCCCGACTAACTTCCTTGAAATTCATCCTCCTGTGCAGTCAGGGTAATGGGTAATATTTTTAAGAAGCAGTTAATAGTTAACTGATTTTCACTTTATAAGTTGTTTGATAATCTTTTTAATCCTTATTCTTAATTGTTGAATCAAAGTCTACATACACCCATACAGACTTTTAAATGCAATAGTCTCCTGCTTAAAAGTTGCAAAAAAGAATTTTAGTGAAAAATTGTAAAGATCTGTGTATTTCTGCATTCTAAAATGCAGATTGACCTGCAGGAGCTGTCTGGGTTGAGACATAAGCCTATGTGATTTGTGGTGTTGCTTCATGAAAGCAATGAGCAGAAAGTTCTAAAAGGGATGTGGCTATTTGCCTTTAAAATATGCAGCTTCTGTTTCTTACTATTAGAAACACAGGAAATGGCCCTGGCTGGTGTGGCTCAGTGGATTGAGTGCTAGCCTGAAAATCAAAGGGTCGCTGGTTCAATTCCCAGTCAGGGCACATACCTGGGTTGCAGGCCAAGTTCTCAGTAGGGGGCACACGTGAGAGGCAACCACACATTGATGTTTCTCTACCTCTTTCTCCCTCCCTCCCCATCTCTAAAAATAAATAAATAAAATTTAAAAAACACAGGAAATGATTTTATCATTCAAACCCTCTATTCTATTTTGTCTTAGCTCTTTGTTTCTTTTTGTTGTTGTTGTTTTTTTTTTAGTGGAAACAAAAATAACTGTAAACAACTTGCCCAGAACAATAGACTTGTTTCTGGGCTGGATCACATTCAGATCCCACTGATATAAATAATTTGAGAACTCATATGTTTCTATAGACTTTGACTTCAATTAAGTGGCTATATTTTAGCCTCATCTCATGGAAACTGTTTCCTATGATGTTGCTGCTTTATAGTTTCGATTAACTTTCTGCAGTAACTCTAAGTTGAATGAGCAGATGTAAGGAATCATGATTTTAGTTCTTAAATTCCTGACTTATTTTTGAGCCCTTAATGCATACATTACAAAAGTTGTACATTCTTACAATGTAACCTAACTATATATCGAACTGAAGAATATTTAAGTTTATGCAACAACTTCTCTAAGATCCAAGAAGTCAGAGAGCCCACACCTGTGAAATTTTGCTGCTTCTGTGAATAAATAAACATTTGGAGTTCTAGGCGATGTAAAACCCAACAGTTGAAGAATAGCAGACATTTCTTAAATTATAAAATGCCTATCAAGTCTGAACAAAATTTAGATACCGATAATAAGAATTCTAAGAGAACGGTGGATAGATATAATCACATAAATTATTTTATTTTTCCTGAGTGACCTTGTGTGTTATTTAATTAAATTACCAATCTATGATGAAGAGTCCCTCAGAGTGTTCCTTGTTTATGACAGTAATAAATTTGTACTGAGTATCAATAATTATATATGTTGAAATGAAGCCACCTGAGTTAGTAGGGAGAACCTACTAACTAGATGGTACTAGATGGTACTAGATGGTAACCTACTAGATGGTACTTCCCTGGATGGGAGATTTAGTAATATAAAAAGGTAAGGTCTATGTGGAATGATTAATATTTTCCCTAGAATTAGATGCAAAGAATAATATTAGTTAAATACTAAATTACATATTGCTGGTTATCAATGTAATTGATTATCAAAATAATTGTATCTGTGTAGGAATTTTGTGTGTGAACAGAGTAGGAAAAGTTTTATCATCAATATGTAATAGAATCAGCAGCCAGAGTTACTTTATATGTTTAGTGGCATCTCAAAAGCACATGTATTCATTAAAAAGATAGTGTCCAGGCTGTACACATTTTTCAACAAATTAAAAGTCAATTCTTTATCAGCTAAAATCTAGCATGTAACAAATTGAATTTCTTACACAGACTATAGGTTATAGTAGCCCACATAAGCCAGACTATATGAAAGATAGACTCCTTATAGCATATATCTTTTTCACACATAAAAGCAACATTCATGAATGGTTATCAGAGTGTATGAGCCAATATTTATTCCCCTAAGTGTATCATCTTACACCATAAAACCAATTTCTACATAGTGCAGCAGAGCATCCTTGGTATACACTTTTTGGAAAAAAGTTGTAGTTTCATTTTACGTTTCCAAAGATATTTACTGTACAAGATAACAAACCTTAGATTTGAAATCATATGAAAACTTTTTTAGTAAAAACATTTGTTTAGAATTTCCTGCATTTTCATTTTGTAATCAATAGAACTCTCAAAATAAAGCAATGATATTCTGTACGTATACTTGACCGGCTGAAGGCAAATAAACAATGTTACCTGTTTTTAACTCTGTACCGGCAGAGTGATGACAAGAACTTCAGGCGTGGGTCGACCTGGAGGCGGCAGTTTCCTGCCCGCGAGGTGCATGGGATCAGCATGATGCCTGGGTCCTCGGAAACACTGCCGGCCGGATTTAGGTTAACCACCACGTCTGGGCAGTCGAGGAAAATGACGACGGATGGTACAGAAGTTTTGCATTTCTGCTTCTAAAGTGAAAAGCTTGTTTAGCAAATGCTAGCATCTTCTCTGACCTTGCATAGCTTCTTGGAATTGTCTTCTTGAGTTGGTTTGCTCTGCTTGAAGTTTACTTTGCTTTCATCAGACCCGACTCTTTTGTAAACAGCTAATGCATGAATTCATGGCCCTTTATTCACATTTTAAAGATGATTTATAATATTCTAAAAAGGACAGTTTTGGCTAATGTCCACATCTAGGAACAATGATAAACACCTGCATGCTTTGTGTTTCTTTACTCTTCTATTCCTAAGTAAATAATTCATTTAGTTAGATGTAGTAAATGGAAATGAACTTCACTCTCATCCCACATGTTTGAATATTTCAAGTTCTATACTTCATCTTAGAAACCCAGACTCATCAGAAATCCCCAGCTTTGAGCAAGGTAGTAGGCCTTAAATAAACAAGCACAACCATGAGAAGAGAATTAAACAAACACAAAACCAACAGTAATTTCCCAATGGGCATTTCCTTCTGTGGACATTAGATTTCTGCTATATACGGCACAAAGAAACCAGCCATTCTGGAGAGAGACAGTTAGCCTGGGTAGGCACAGAGCTGTTTCTGTTTGGTAAGCATTTTAAAAAACAAATATCCTACTCTCCCTATTAAGACAATCACCTAGAATCATTCTTTTTAAGTTTACAGTTATTATGGCCCTTATAATTCATTCTGATATAAACTGTGGTCTTTGATTTACATTTCTTCTAACTTGTTAATATTGTAGGACATGCTAGCAAAATTTATGAGGAATTTAGCATGATTAAAATTAGTGTGGAAGCTCTTCAGTACTTGGAGGGGAAAATATCCACCCTAATAAATTCTCCAACAGCAATCTTTGCTTGAAACACAGAAGCACCCTGGGGAGCTGCTCTTGTTACAGGTTTCATCTAAGGAGGATACACGGCTCCAAAGATCTGTGAAATCACTTTGGAGTAAACTTCCATCAGTAACTTGGTCTAGAGCGGAGGGATAGGAATGACTTACACCTGAGAGAAAGAACACCTAAGATGTTCAGGATCCCTTTATCCAGGGACCGTAAATCCTTCTCGTCTGAAATTTTGTACTCCCTCATCCAAGTCCCTCTAAAGCCCTTTTCTCCGTTTGCAGTTGCTTCTTCCAGGCTGCAGAGGTTAGACAACTCCACTGTTCGCACATACTCATGTTGACCAGCCACTCAAAGGAGGCAGCACTGACTTGCTGTGAGTAGTTTTCCTTGGCTGACAAAAAACAAATGCCCACAAAAATGAAACCTGCATAGACTACTAAATATACACCATAGTCTTTGGTATGGCCTAGCAGTGCAGAAGGGAGGTAACCCCTTTGTCTTCCTAGAGGGTGGAAAGGAATCTTTATCTTTTAACCCTGATTCTAGGATTTCCTATCACCGTCTGTCTGCTGTCGTTTAAGGCCTGTCTGCTGGGGGCCTGGCACCACTGTAGCACATATCGGTGGGTTGCTGCCACACTCTCCTACTTTTCAGTACATTTTATACTGATGCACATGAGAGTATTTACAGATGGGAGTGTGGCAATTAAAGAACAAGACACTTTTAAGTGATTATTTTATATAGGGGAAGCTGAAATAAACAGTGATTTTCAGAGTCAAATAGTGGCAGAGATGGAAAAAGATTTGCAGGTGATTTTATATTTAAAAAAAATAACTGGAAATTTTGAACTTTTAATATGTGGTTTTTCATCAATATGCTTTATGTTTGTTGAAAATAAATATGAATTTTAAGTACCTTGGGCTAGTAGCATGGGAACAAAGTTAAATTACTCCATAAGAATGACAGGCAGGGCTAACAGCAAACCTTGATACATAACCATGAGATACAAGACATTTTTCTTTTACAGAAATATTAGTTGATGGAATTCCAAATCCATATTCAGTGGAGTTTTATTGGCAGTCTTAGTAAAACTGTGGTTTCCCAGATTATAAATGTCAAGTGCTCATACAACATTCTTTTTAACCTAAAACCACGCTTTACCAAAATACTTTACCATCTACAGTGAATTAATATTTTGGAAACATACTTTATCGGGCAATAATTAGAACAAAATGTGTGTGCAGAGAAGGAAAGAGGAAGCAGTCGTAGGCAGAGGAACAGCTCATCTTGTGCTGTTTATTCATTGCCTTGCACTAAAAGCACCACACAATTTATTGTCGGTCTTTGGGGCCTCGTATGGGAGCCGGCACGCTGCCTTTCTTAGGTCACTCTTTGAAGCTGCTGATGACGAAACAAAAAGGCTTCAGATAAGATATTTAATTTTGGAATGTAAAACCCTAACATTAAAATTTTAATTACAGCATGCAATTTGGCATCTAATTAGGCATGATCTAAAGTATAAAATAATTTAGCTAATTTGGCTAAACAAGAGGCTTTCCAAAATGCTTTTTGTAATAGCTTCTACACATGACATGATAATTTTCCCAGAAGTGAATGCTTCACTATCTTACAAATGACTATTTAATATGTTGAGTAGTATTTGCTTCTAAGCTCTTGACTGGTGGGTAGAATAACTCTTTATTTGCGATCTGTATTTTGTGCACGGCATTCAAGTTTGTATTTCCTAGTTTTTACCATTAGATGGGAGAAAGGTATTTATTTACATGAAGTTAACCCAGGGCAACCAATTTTTATTTTGATGAAACATTAGCACTTTTGTTATTAAATTAAGAACAAATTTATTATTTATTTTGTGTCAGGAAAAGTAATTGTGAACTTTTCCTACATATATTGTGACAAAAAGATATCAGTGATGCCTCATCGCTGACCCAGATTCTTTCAATACGTTATTTATTATCTTTATGTTTTCTTGCAATTAAAGTATCTTTATGAGAGCTCTAAAATATGAGCCAGAATACAAATATATTCCATAGAGTAAGTCAACTACACTCAATTTATTGATGACCAAGCTATACATTTGTCAGAAGAACTGCTAATATGTTTTGTTCACACCTTTTTGAAAATATTACTGCCATGCTCCCCACAGAATTAAGCAAATATTATTTATGGACATTGCCTGCACAAAATTGGAGAAGAGCAAATGTTCACCACACACACCTGCTGGTTACGTGCCAGACGATACCCTGCTCATTACCTCTTAGGACAGAAGGAGGCAGGCTGCATGCAGGGACACCAGGGGGAGCAGGGGTGGGCTTCCCAGCCCGGGGCCTACAACTGACGCTGTCCGTTGAATATTCTAGATGTCGTCTTTTCAGTCTACCCTACCTAAAGTGCACTACCACCTAAGAAGATGAGCAGTGAACACCTTCGTGAAGACTGAAAGCTAAGGCAATAACCACAAGTAATGGTTCATTAAATTGAAAATGTGATTTTGGGGGAAGTCACATATTACGTTTGATTAGTTTATGACGATTGTAAGAAAATGCTTATGTCATTTGAATAATAAACATCATCCATATCATAAATTCTGTACAAGAGATGCTTTTATGAAATGGAGCCACCTGTTTTTCATGTTTTATTGTAATATACTAGGCATTTATGTATTACTGTGTATGTATTTCTTTTTAAATGTGTAAGTCTTATGTAAATGGATATAAATATGATTTTTTAAAAAAATAAAATATATGGTTCATGGAGTCTCGAGTACAAACATTTGACAGTACCCTATACTGTTTGTATTTTACCATTCCACCATTTTTACAGTTTTTGAATTATAACAGTCAGACCGGCATTTCCTGGAAGCATGTTTCATGCCTCCACGCTTCACCTTCAAGTCTGTCAATACTTAAAGCTGAAAACCTGCCTCTGATCGTGTAAAAAAGAATGATTTAACCTGGAACTGGAGCCAAAAACAGACCTTTAAAGGCAATCAGGGACGTCCTCTATCCTTAGAAATAGCACTGTGATGGCTCGATCTCCTTTTCAATAGAAAGCAAAGCCAAACTGTTTACAAGAGTCAAAACAATTATTTTAAAAAAATTTATAAAGAAAAAACCATTATCTTCTCTTGTTACCTGTGGACCAATAAAAAAAAATTCCTTTACTAAGAACCACATGCTCATTCAGATGGTCTAGAACCGCCAGCCAGCCAGCACTGCTCAGCAAACGTGCCACTGCAGGGTCTGAGCTCATTTCCACGGGAAGAAAACAAAACCCAGACCCCTCCCTTTTGTCCGTGTAACAGGGCAGCAGCCAGACTCGTGTCTAATAGTATAAGCTTTTAGCCAAGATAGCCTTGTTTTGACTTCCCTGAAGTCAATCTCATCAGAGGAAATAAAAGAGACAGAATGATTAACGTATATAGTGTATAAAGTATAGAAGAGTGATCTCTTCCCTGTGGCTTTATTTGGTGGTGTTACTGTTGTTTATTCTTTGTTTATATGGGAGATTTCAAAGTAAAACCTATTTAAAAATACATTTATCTAACTGCTGATTTTCTGCTGTTTGATCTTATGAAGCGCAAGACCTGTCATTAGTAATTTCATTTTTGTATTTAATTTGCTATGTTTGCACGTACATTACATTTGTTTTGATGTCTATTTTTGTTTAAACAGATTCAGTCAAAAGGTTATGGTAACAGAACCCTCTCCATTGTCAATAAAAAAAAAAGAATACTTCCAGTTCTTTGTTTAAGCTTTGTTTTCTGGTCACACAAAGTTTAACTATTGACTTAAAATTGTTTTTAGGGACTCTCTGCAGAGGTGAGTTGGCCACAAGAGGGAGCCCTAAACCTGCTAATGAGAGTGATTTTAAATTTTCTGGAAACGTTGCCTGGGGAAAAACAATGGGAAAGAGCTCTTGAAGCTCATCTGAACACGGGGATGTTGACTTACAAAAATGAAATATAAGTAGAAACTTTGATATTACAACAATATAAACTAGATTTGCATCTACTCATGTTACAGAACAGTCACATACACATACAGGGGCCCAGACTCCAGAGGATGATATACTAATACCGTCCAGACCATCTACTGGGCTCCTCTGTCCACCACCAATTGGAAAGATATCGCTCAATGCCAGAGATTTGTGAAAAGGAAAGGAAATGTTTATTTAAGGCTATACAGACTTAAAGTAGTGACCTAACTTCTTCATTAAAACACCAAAGTCCTTTAAGATACCCACTCAGCAGCTCCTGTCTCCCCCCTCCCCTGCCCTAATTCAGGGTACCCTAACTCAGGGAAAGCACATGTCCATGTTTCCAGGCTGCTGGCACCATCAGCCATGTCACCGTCCAGGCAGGATATCCAATTAATCCAAAGCCATGTGGCACCTTCTCACGGTCTCCTGGCAAGAGTTCTTTGTACCCATTTGCCCAGGCAAAGTCTCTTCTTTCCTCCACCAGAGCTGCAGGGGTGTGCACTCTGGCAAAAC
>PVKM010044751.1:0-12152 GCA_004027735.1 Carollia perspicillata | reverse complement strand
GTGACTAAAATGAAAGGTGTGCAGTGCAGGGTGCATGAATCAGACTCAAAGAACATTCTGTAAGAATTTAGAGGAGGGAGTGGTTACCTTCCATATTGCAAATTAAATGTGAATGCAGCCATGGCCTTAATTTCTTAAAACATTCTGAATATACTGCTCCTTCCATTCCTGAGAGATTATTTATTAGCTGGACATGAACTTTATCTGTCCTGTGAAATGAAAAACCTACTTTGGAGTGAGAGCCCTCCTCCGAGGCAGCTCTGGGAGAGGGAGATTTAGCCTCCACTTAAACGCCCCCAGTGTCCTGGGCCTCGCGCCCTCTGAAGAAGCCCCCTCTGCTGACAGACGACAAAGCCCAGCTCCGTTTGTATCCGTTCAAGCAGATTAAATCACTCTCACTTCCAACTCTGTTCAACTCCTTTTCTTCTGATAACTCTTCACTGATTCACTGCAAAAGGGCTGCCATGCGGAGTCAAGAGAAACAAATCCCCATGCAGACGAAGAGGAAAGAGAGAAACTAGAGGCCTGTGCACAGTCCCTCTGTGTAAGCGTGGAGGTTCCCGACCCTGGGGCCGCCTGCACCTGGCCTTGTGGTGACTGATGTTTGTTTTGTTATCCGACAGGGCCTGGAGAGTTCCAGCCACCCCATCACCACCACACGGTGCCACTTCCTCTCTGCAGCGAGGCCAAGGCTTCTGTTCGGAGCGCTTCCTGTTTCCATCCGCTCAGGCCCGGGAACTTCGGGACCTCCCGGGGAACCAGTGATACAGGCAGTGAACACAGCAGTCTTTCCTCTTACACTTGTCCTTGAAGCTCCCTGAGAGGCTGCTGCCCCAAACAAAAATATCTCCCCGGGGTCCCGGGGGCCTTCCTACGCACACAAACACACGTACATACAATTCTGAGTACCATTTCAAGGCGTTCACGGACCTTCTGAAGATGAGCCTTGAAGAATGAAGAATCCGAGCCTTACAGCAGAGTGGAATGACTCCACTCATTCGGTTACATTGTCCGCAAGTGCACCGGTCCCGGCTGCAGTCACACACAGCCTTGGTCATTAGTCAGGCCTGGTCCTGCACAGTCCCTGCATGGAGGGACACGCCCTCAGAGGGAGACAGGCGTGCACCTAAGTTGAGCATCGCAGGCTCTAAAGGGGCCACTGGCCAGGCAGGAGGAGCCGCTGCTGGGGCCACGGCAAACCACGGGACAGCCTCCTGTGAGGGCAGGTCTGTGACACTCGTCACCTCATCCTCGCCACCCTCCCTACGATGACATTAATGAATTAATGAGAGGTGCGCACGGTGACAGATAACCAGATAACCTGAGGTGGTAATTCCACCAACTTCCAAAATGCCTCGCTGTCCTCTGAAACCACGGAGGCCATGGTGCTGGAGGGCATTTAGATCTCTTCCAATGTCCTTTTCATGATTCTAGGTAGGCGTTCGAATTTTGCACTTGTTTTCTACTTGCTCATTCAGGGTTTCTGGGGGCAGGAGTCTGGCCAGACTGTGTGAAGCGCTTTTCCCTGGAGGTGGCTGGTCGCTGTCGGGGCTGCTGGGCGCGCGGCTCTGCTATTCGTCTGCTCTACCCAGTGCGGGAGGGCCAGGCAGGCAGCTTCAGGGGATGAAAGCAAAGTCACGCCCCGGGGAAACGGTTCCAGGTGTCACTGTTGGTGACCAGAAAGAGAACCCGGCCTGATAAAAAGAACAGAAGCGGGTTTCAGAGCTCAGAATGTGGAACCGTAAGTCCAGAGTCGCAGCTCTCAGAGGTTTCAGACAAATGCGGGCGGCTGTCTGGGCAGAGACCAGCCCAGGGCTGGGGAGCGGGGTCAAGGCCGGTTCCCCTGCGTCCCAGCAGCGTGCCCTCGGTGGGGGCCGAGTGCACCGGAGCCCTGGATTGGATGAGCAGAAGCGCACCCCTCTGCCTCCGGAGCTGCTTCCCCTTCCTGCTACCATGACTGACGGGTCGTCTCCAGGTACGAGGCTCCAAGGAGCGATTTTAATAATGACTGGTTTAAAAGGGCAGGTAGAACCAATTCCCAGTGATCCAGGGGAAAGGAGACAATGTGTAGATAATGAGATTCTCACATTGTTTAAAGCTGCATTTAAACCAACAGTGTTTTTTTAATCCCACCCCAGGATATGATTATTGTTTTTTAATTGATTTTAGAGAGGAAGGGAGGGGAGTGGAGACAGAGAGAAACAGCGAGCGAGAAACCTTGATGTAAGAGACAAACACTGATTGGTTGTCTCCCCGATGAACCCCAACCAGGCCTCAAGCCTGCAACCTGGGCCAGGGCCCTGACCAGGAATGAAGCCCACACCCTTTGGTGTGAGGGATGACGCTCCCACCAACTGAGCCACCCGGCCAGGGCTAAACCAAGCTGTAATGAATGTCCTGTCTGATCATTCCGAACTGCCGGTCAGTAACTGAACTGACTGGCTTGGGTCTCGCCCTTCCCCTCCCTCCCTGCCCCTCCCACAGATCACACAGGAAAGACCAGCCCTCGGCCATTTCAGCCGAAGTGTGTGCGTTCCTTCTGCTTCCTCGGCCCTTCTCCCGAGGCTGCTCGGCCCCAGCTCTGGGGAAGTCGGTGGCTCTAGGGGGGGAGGGGCAGGTGTGCCCTCAGGGACATCTTGACATCTTGTCCAAACAGAAAGGAAGGGAGCCCCCCTCCCACCCGCCTGGGCCTGGACCATGGGAGCCCAGAGAGAGGCAAAGGTAGAGCAAAGAAGATGAGGGTAGAGGTTTTCCTTTCTCCCCAGATTTGAGGCTACGTCCAAGGAGGGGGCAAGGGGCTGTAGAAACTTCCTGGTAAGTGGAGGGGGCACCAAGGACATCAGGGCTCCTGGCATGTTTTCCCGGGCAAGAGAAAGAAAGGCTGGGGGTTTCCGAAGCCCCTTTGGTCGTACTCGTGGCAGCCAATGAGAACGATGATGGAAACAAGACCCAGCTCCTTCCAGAGGAAACAGAGACAGACACAGAGATGCACATTAGCCTCTTCCTGCCCAAGGCTGGCCGCAGGCCCCAGCCTGAGGAGACCCTGGCGTGGCCGGGGGGCCCAAGGTCTGCAGGAGGAGGCCCCTGCGGGTGGGACTTTCAATGACTAGGGGCACAGCGAGGTCAGTGGTCAGTGACAATGAATGCCATCACACCTAAAGGGCCAGATGGGGCCAGGGGCACCTCGGAAGACACTCGCCCCGGCCCTGCCGACCGTTGTGCAGCCGGGACCAGAGAATCCTGCACTGATCAGGGACACAGTCAGTAACTGCCAACGGTGTCGAGGGTCCTTCCTTAGAGGAGAGGGAGAAGGTCTAGAAGTTGGGAAGCAATTGTTTCAGCAGGAAAGGAGATGTGTAAACTGGGCAAGACGGATACATTGTTAATGGGGAGTCTACATTCCGCACTGAAGTGGGAAAGGCCGGGAGAGGACTACGGCAACCATTTTTCCTTGCCTGGTCCAGAGCAGAGTGGAAAACCTGTGACCTTCTCCACCCGTCATCAGGGAAAAGACAGCCAGAGACGGGTGTCCACCCTCACAGCCCTGGTCTAGGCCAGAAAGGCCAGCCTGGCAGCTCCAGGGAGCCAGCGCGTGGTGGCCCTTCTCCGAGCAGCTTTCTTCCAATGGCGACGTGACCTTTGGGTGACTCTGGCTACAGAGCCAACGCTGCAAGATCGTATTTCAGAATTAATAAAAGGTCAAGGAACGTCCGTTAAGTTGCTTGGGGTTGCACAGAGTTGGCACAAAAAGCTTCACGGTCCCAGGAGCCGGTGGAGAAAGCTCTGCGGACGGCCTCCTCAGCGTGCAGGTACAGAGGGGGCGGGGACGGAGGGGACCCTGGAGAAGCACTGACGTGCACAACTGTCCCGGCCCACATTACTGAAGTCGCTTCGCAAGCAGAAGTGACACCAAGCACGGAAGCGTCTAATCAAGGCCACAGTCCTGCCATCCTTGGCTCTGACTTCTAAAAAGGGAAAATTGTTCATGGAGTTTCCAAGAAGACTCCTTATTCCTCCTGCCAGGTCCCAGTGACTGTATCTGCCTAATCCCCTCCGGCAGTCCTGAGGGCCCCTTTGGGCGAGTCAGGAGCCCCTGGCAGGGCCCCAGGCGCCCCATCCTTGGGCGTAGGCACTTGGCCACAAGGGGCGCTGCTTTCCCAGCACCTCCACCCTCCTGCTGTCACCCCTTGGGGCCACCTGGGCCTAGAACATCTAATAATTGCCAAAGGGGTTTTTCTTAACAGTGCATTTAATTACAAGTCAATTCATATAAATACACATCAATACATTTCATGTCTGTGCAACCAGTTAAAATAGTATAAGCTATAACCCCGTGTTGTGCCCAACCCCACCTCCAAGAGTGTCTGGGGAAATGATCCTGCCCAAGCCTCCTCGTGGTCACCCGGCTCAAGGGTTCTATTTGGGAACCTTGCCGCAGCCCACGTTTCCTGGCAATGCCCACCAGGCCACCTCCATCTGGTCACTCAAGTGTTGTTGTCAACACGCTCGTTAATACAGATTTCTGGGAGGTTTTGCGTGATCCCCGAAAGTTTAGACTTTCGAGTACTGAGCCTCTGGTTGTTCATTGCATTTCTAGATTTATTTCTGCTCCTTTATCTGACCCAGTTTTTTTTCTATGCCCGTATCTGACCCAGTTTTCTACAGCAAGCCTTTCTCCCTCTCTCCACGGGAAGCAGACTGCAAGTGCCGTGACTGGGGAGAGCAGAGCGGCTAACCTGGGTGGCCCCTGGAAAAAACTCTCCACCACTGGGAAGCCATTGACACTCTGACTGCAGGGTTAAATGTCCCATCCCAGGGCACTGGACCCTGGGGCTGGGGTCACACACTGCCTCCCCGGGGTTTCGCTGCCCGTGCCCACTGGGCCAAATGTCCTGCAAACACCTCATCTCCACTATTTCCCCCCATTGCTCTGAGCCTCAGGTCTGACTTCACTACAAACGGCAACGACAATGGAAGTGCATGTGACTTACAGCAGAGAGAGGCTACATGCACGCACAGTACGTCCCCTCATCTGTGGGGCACACCTTCCGGGACCCCCAGGGCTGCCTGGAACCACCAAGAGCAGCAAACCCCGTGTACACTGTGTATGTTTCTACGCACGCACACCTGTCCGATTAAAGTAAGCACTGTGTGGCTTCCGTTTGGCATCTCTGAATTTCCAGTAAAATCACGGTGACTGGAATGTAAGCGCTGTGACACCATGACAGTCGATTGGAGAACTCAGCTGGCTTCCAAGTGACTAACAGGTGTTCAAAGGGCAGAGACGCTGCACAGAGGGAGGATTCACCTCCCGGGCAGGACGGAGCAGGACTGTGTGAGATTTTAACATACTACTTAGAACATGTGCAGCAGAAACCTCATGAATTGTTTGCCTGGAATTTTTCACTTAACATGTCAGGGCTGTGTCGGCTGTAGGTAACGGAAACCGTGGGAAGCAAAATCTCGGATAAGAGACGCAGTACCACACATCCACATACATATACATACATTCACACACATGTATGAATATATGGCCATAACAGACAGCCCGAACAAGCGCCGCTCCCCTCAGGGGCCGGCTGGAGTTGTTCCTCAGTGCGGTCCCGCTGCCCTTGCTGAGCCGAAGCGCTTTAGAACTCCGCTTTTAAAGTGCCTTTTAGAATCCGTAGCACAAGCTCTGCCCTACCTCATGTGGAATAGCTATTCACGGAAAGTGGCTAGGGATTTGGAAAACAGTCGAAAGCCATTTGGAACCAACTCTGGCTAAAATGTGATTGATTAAGCTGAAGTGAAATCAATTCAGGTTTTTCCCCCTAAATAATCACTCATTTGGAGAATCATCAGGAGACAGAAGCAAATCACTGGGCGATGGCCCAGTGCCCCTCCGTCACGGAGTCCTTCGATGCTGCAGTCTCACATAGGAACTCTCCAGGATCATTTGGTGGCAGAGGGCAAAATCTACATAAATAGTGCTTTGTGCCAAGGAAACAAATCAACATTTAATCCCTTCACAATTTTGCCGTATATGTATTCTGGAATCTCCAAGACATTTATGTCCTTTTTTTCTATTGCTAGTTTAGTTTCAGCTTTCAGATCATATTCCAAATAATAAAGTAAATAAAAAATCCTCTTGCTTCATCTCTGGGCATTTTTCCTCAAGAGTCTACAAGACACTTATAAGGAACTGGCTCCTGCAATGATGGGGCTGGTATGTCCAACATCTGCAGAGGTGATGTCCCCAAGACCAGCAGATGAGAGAATTCTCACTTGCTAGATGGAGGTGCAGCCTTTTGTTCTGCTCAGTCCTTCGACTGATTGGACAAGGCCCACCCACAGGATGGAGGGCAATCTGCTTTACTCAGTCTCCTGATCTAATGCTCGAGTCATCTGAAAACACACTCACAGAAACACCCGGAGTGATGTTTGACCAAACATCTGGGCACCCGTGTACAGCCAAGTCGACGTGTAAATGAACCGTTGGCACGCTCTGTCTTCACACGTTCTCTCCATCGCCCAGAAGAGGGGCACATGTGTGCAGGTGTTCTCCCTCCAGCTACAGGGCACACTCACGCTCTGCGTGCTCCCTTCCTGAACTCCTTACCTTGCAGACGGCACCAGAGAAGGCCAGCCACGCCTCGGTTCAGGAGGGGACCCTCGTTCTAGAACAAGTGTTCGAACTCCTGTGGCAGCATGTTCACACCCCCATCCTGGCTGACCTCGCACGCCGTTACCATCGTCCTGTGTGATGGACCTGCGTTGTCTCGACTTGCTTCTATTGCACTGGGCGTCATATTACAGTTCACAGGCCATCCACACCCACGACCAAAGCCTGGGCATCTGTTACTGTGCAAGAATGAGGACACCTGGTGACTTCAAGCAGCTCGGTGTCATTGCGGCCTCGTCCCAAATGTCTTCAAACCTCTTTGTGCCAAACAAAAGCATCCATTTGACATTTTTACACATGCATTTATTTCAATACGCCAGCTGTCTACTTGGCGAATTGTTTTAACTTTACTCCAAATGTGATGTGAGCTCCTTGCTCTGATTAATGGCTACTCCTCGGTGCCCTGCCATGCAGCCACCTGCACTCCCGTGTGCCCTAGATGCCCAGTGCTGCTGTGACCCTGACCTTTTCCATTGGAAGCTGGAGAAGCAGCAATGGCCTGAAAGGCAGGAGGTGCTGACTCTGCCCTTCAGTGCCACTAAGTTAGCGTGGGGACCTCAATCCAGCCCTCGAATTTCTTAGAATATCGGTGAAAGGAGTTCAATGGTCAGACACGCGTTATCCTTCCCATTTGCACAACAGCTGATAAAACACGCCCACACGCCTCGTTTCCCTCAGCCCTCGTAAGCCCCTATGAAGCGGGTTTTGGTTTTTATGCCTTGAGGTCAAGGTTTCCATCAGCAAAAGTCTACAATCGAGCGCTGCCGCAGCTCTGCCCTCGCCCCTCCTCCTCCGCTTCCCCCAGCCGCAGGAGAACAGCTGTCCGCTTGCAGCGGCAGCCGATGCCATCAAATCCCTCTTCAGGGGTTCGTGTGTGGTCCACACCTGGAAAGATCTGGATCCAGTGCTCCTCCTGGGAGCAGGGAATGGAGAGCCGCCATACTTAGGACGGACAAAGATGACATCATGACATAAAACTTGCTAACTCTTCTTAGCCATAGAAAAGCTGAGCCTTAAGCTGGGGGTCACTGCTGAAGGGCATGGGGTGAGGGGCAGGGTGTGTAACTTAAGAACTTCAGAAAAGGAAAAACCGTAATCTCCCTTCTAAAAGGAGTGGGCTTAGGGTAGAAGGGCTTTCCCACCCATCTGACATTCTAGCACTTCCCAGACCCCTCCAATGGCCATCTCGACAGCTGTCTGATGGGGATCGCAAGCTGAGCATGTCCAGAGAAAAGTATCAAACTCCCGTCTTCCCCTGCCACCATAAAACTCACTCTTCCTATAATCTTTGCTGTATCAACAACCACTTCATCCTCCCAGTGGCGTAGGCTCCGGTCCTGAAAGTCGTTTCTGAAACCTCGTTTCCCTCCCGCCCCACAGCCAAACCATCGACAAGTCACACTAGCTCTGCTCTGCCTTCCACCACGCCCGCCCACCCCTCTCCAGGCCCCCCTTGCCTCTTTCCTAGATCATTGCAATCGTCTACTAATTACTCTCCCCGATATCACCCTGGCCCTCTTCTCCCTGGAGTCTGTTTCTAACTGCGCCTCCTGTCAATCTATCCAAACACAAATCGGATCGTCACTCCCCTGCTCACAGTTCTGCAGGGGCAGTTGTCCCAGTCAGTGAAACCCGAAGACCTGCAACAGCCCCTGCCTCTCTCTGCAATCTCTGACCTGGCCACCTGCCCTTACCTGCGTCACCCTCACTGACCTGCAGCCACGTGGGCCTCCTTGCTGCCCCTGGAAAACCCTAACACTCTCCGCTCTCCGACCCCACCTCCCCTCCCAAGGCCTCTGCTTTGCCTCGTTTGGGTAACGGAATGTCGCCTCCGTTACAACAGGGATTTTGCCTGCTGTGTTTACTGATGTGCCTCCGATGTTTCAGATCGTGCCCGGTACAAGGCAGGCACTTAATAAATATCTGCTAAATTCAATGGACACCCAGGCTCTAGGCCATCCCCTCCCCTGCCCTCCTCGGGGCCAGAGACCCCAGTCCCTGAGAGAAAGGCACCTCCACGGCCAAGGTCCTCCCGGTGCCCAGAGTCCCGCACCTGGCCCTGTGGGGTCTTGTCCTCCTGAGTGCCAGTCAGGCCTAGCCGTGGATCCTGCCACTGGGCCTCCCAGGCATTTAAAGGAAAAGTGATTAGAAAGGGACTCAGTTGAAAAATGTCTTGCTGCTGGCTCCAGGCACCTACAGAAATGCTCCTGTGTGATCTTCTCGGCCTCCTTCCTGTACCCTGCTACTCCCTGGCACAACACTGAGCAAACCAAGGCCACGTTCAGAGGGCGATGCAGTGCCCACCACCCTTCCCCGCCCCCGACGGACCTGTGGCTTCGTGGAAGGTCCCAGCTGAAAGTCAGCCAACTCCTGACACTTTATGGAAGAGAAAGTTGTCATGTGTCTTAGTGTAGGACTCACAGTGAATGCGGTCTTAGCAGAAAAACCACAGCGTCGCCCATCTGACGAGCTCATCTGGATGCGGTGCCCAGATGTGGAGAGAGGTCTCTTTGCTCCTATAGGTGATGGGAAAGCTCCTCCAAGGCCAGAAGCACTGGTGGAATGGGGGCGGGGAGGGGGACCCCAAGTGCCCTCTGCTTTAACCTTGGATGGGGGGCGCACACCGCAGTCCACTCCTGTGCACGGTCACCGAGGCTTCCCAGTGTGTTTGGAAGGAAGAAGCGAAGCAGCATCCTTCCTGGGCAGCCAGCGTTGGTGCAGCCATGCAGCATCGTCCCTTCCTCACCCGTGCACACGCGGCTGCCTGCCAGCTCGGTGTGCCGAGGACCTGATGGCCCCGAGTGCTCACACTGCTCCCGGTAAGCCAGCCAGTCGCCCCGCCCTCGGCCTGAGAAAGGAAGACAAGGGAGTGACTTCAGCCTCATCCCTGTCCTCGGGTAAGTGTGGGGGGCTCCTGCTTTTCTTTCTCACCATGGAGAGAGCGGGCAGCCGCACAGCCTAGGGTTCACTGAGAGCTCTTAGGGAAACGCATCCACCGCACCCCGAAACCCCAAGTCTTGGTGCTAACATTTTACCCATACATCACACCCTCAGCAGTGTACAGGGTGGGGCAAAAGCAGGTTTACACCGGCGAGTACACGCAACACAGCTTATCCCTGTGCTATTATTCGTTGATTAGTGTGTTATTTCCCATAGGAACAACTGTAAACCTACTTTTGCCCCACGCTGCACACACCCTGGAAAACGGGTTGAGACAGAAGCAGAGTTTAGCGCGGTGCACGAAAGCCACGGAGAACACGCCGACACTGTCTCGGGGTGAAGGGCGGCGCTGGCACCGCGAGAAGAGTCCGGAGCTGGGGCAACTTTCAGGGGCCAGTGGATCTGGTAGCCCAGTGATGGCCCCAAGGAGACGTTTTCTGCCCCCTTCTGGTACACTCTTCACAGAATTAGGTTTTTCCCTAGAACAGGCTTATAAATTGACTCCTGTCTCAGTGGGAGCTCTGTCCTTTGTTTTATAAAAAGGGAGAGAGAGCAGCATTTTGTTTTGGGCTCTCAGGAGTCTAACCAAGAACAGGATTCTGACCTAGTTCAGCTTTTCAGGACACACGCTCACCCCGGGACCAGCAAAGGGGCCTGTGGCAGGGCAGCGCGTCACAGGCTTAGGCCGACCTGGGGCCCCGACGCTGTGATGGGGGGAGGGAGACATCCACCTTTCTCCAAAGGACATGGAGGATGAGGGAGAGAGCGGGTTATGCCGAAGCAAAGCTGGGGACACGAAGAAGGGAGGGCTGACGCTCTGAAACGGGCACTCTGCCTGGGGCGCGGAGCAGCAACGGGAGTGGGAGTGGGCAGCGGGCAAGCGAGGTGGGAGAGACGAGACCAGATTGGCGGCCATTGCAGCCCCCGGGCAAGACGGGACGAGGGCTCCCACTGAGATGAGAGACGTGAAGGAGGTGAGAAGTGGGCAGATGCGGGACAGGCTCCAAAGGCAGAGCTCACAGGGAAAAGGGACTTGAGAAGGACTCCAGAGATGTGGACCCAAGTCGCTGGCAGAATGCAACCACCGTTTACGGAGACAAGAAAGACTTGGGAGAAGCAGGCTGGTGAGGAAAACGCACACCCCACTGTTCACACGCTGATATCCCATCAGGTATGCGAGTGGGGAGTCGAGGAGCCTGCAGGGGTGCGCCCTGGAGCTCGGAGGGGGGCAGGCTCCACGCTGTCCGCGTGCAGGCGGCTCTTCCTGAGGTCGCCTGGGGTGAGTGCAGCTGGAGAGAGGGAGCAGTTACTTTCTGGTATTCCCACACGTTCCAGCACGCAGAACAGGGGAGAAGAAGCCCCCGGGGAAGGAACGGAGAAGGAGCGTGTTGGGGGAACACGTGGAAGTCCCAGTGGAAGACAAGCCGTGAGGGAGCGGGAAATACATGTCCTCGTCCCCGCCCCTGTTCCTGGCAGGGGCTCCCACACCCTGTAACTTCCTGAGTGGTAAGAGCACTGGGGGCCTCTCTCACGCTGCTGAGGGGACTCTGGGTGGGTGGGCTCATGGGTGGCACCTGGGTGGGGGCTGGTCACCAGAAAGCCCGAGCTGTGATCAGTAGCTCGTCGTGATCAGGGGTGCACCCCTTCGCTTCTCCAGAGAGGGGACAGGGGGCGGCCATGGCGTTCCTAACTGAGTGTGCTGACGCAAGGAAGCCTCCATCAGATCCCAGTGGCGGGGGTTCGGGGATCTTCCACATCGGCGGACAGGTGAGGACGGTGCCTCCAGAGAGGCACGCGAGCTCCCACACCTTTCCCCACGCCTCGCCCTGCGCGCCTCAGCCAGCCGGCTGTTCATCTGCACCCTCGATCACAGCGTTTCCTAACAAAATGGTGAGTGTCAGTGAACTGTCTCTCTGAGTTCTCTGAGCTCCTCGAGCAAAGTCCTGGAACCCAAGGCTCAAGGGAGCCTTGATTCACAGCCCGAGGAACGACCTGGCCTTGCACTGGCATCTGAAGGGGGAGGCGCAGTCTCGCGGGGCCGAGCCATCAGCCTGCGGGATCTGATGTCCTGTCCAGGTAGACGGTGTTGCAACCAAGTTAAATGGCAGGACAGCTGGCTAGGGATGCACAGAATTGCTAGGTGTGGGGAACCAGACATTGGGGGACCAGGTGTGTCAGAAGGACAGTGTCCTGTGCAAAAGCAAAGGAGGCGCATAGTAGGGAGGAACTGGGCTTTTTCCTGCACAGGAGGCGGGAAACTGGCCCGTGGTCTGACTCCCCGGGACAGGGCACAGCCTATGAGTTCAAGGAGGGTGGGACCCGGGGCCGCTGGAGCTGGGGGCCGACCGTGTGCGGCGGGAGGGCTATGTTGCAGTGTTTCTTTCTTCAGTGTAAAACGTATCATAACGTAAGAGACACCCAAACCTCGAGTGCAAGGAACTCACGAACGCTGGGCTGACAGACAGACAGCAGACATGTGGGCCGTGGTCGAAGGGGACGTGGCACCCACAGAGGCCAATGTAAGACGGGTCCGTTATCAGCATGCACG
>PVKM010044750.1:0-12153 GCA_004027735.1 Carollia perspicillata | reverse complement strand
TCTCTCTCTCTCCCTCTTCATTTCTTCCTTTGTTTGTTTTTTTTCTTTAGTAAATTGATTTCGGGATGATCTGGGTGGTACATTTATTTTTCTACATTTTTGCTGCACATGACACCCATGGAAGAAATCAGAACAGAGCTCTTGTTCCCTCCTGCTCACTACTTATCTTCACCTCTCATCCAACATTGATTAGTGTATTCAGTCAACAAACAGATATTACATTTTTGTAATGTGCTTCAAACTGACAGAATATATAAAATAGAGATTTATTTCACAAAGGGCTGACAAGGATATCATATGTCTTTGTTAAGTAATAATGCAAAGTGACAAAAACACATGAGGCACCTGAACACTGCATATATGTGCAATATAAATATATGCTGTATTCAGGTGTCTCATGTGTTTTTGTATGTATATATTTAAATGCACACTCATACATTTAAATTTCAATAAATATTTGTTTTAGATGGACTCAGACAACTCTGAAAATAATAGAAGACACAACTAAAAGTAGCCTAAACAGTAATGGGTTTCTTCTATTCTTTAATAAAAAGTCTAGAAATAAGATTATAGTAGGCTTGGTTAATTCAGCAGTTAAATACCAGTAAGTCATCAGGGACCAAGAGGCTTTCCATTCTCCCATCGGGTAGCTTGAGTGTGATAATTGCGTCTGCTTTCATTATATAGCAAGATGGTTGAAGCTGTTCCAGGCAGACAAGGGTGTTCCCTCTCATGCATCAATTTTTATTAAGAAGGAAAAGCTTTCTCTGAATGTTGCCTTACTTTTTAGTAGACTAGTTTTATGGACTGAATGTTTGTGTGCCCCCGAAATTCATACATTGAAATCCTAACCCCCAGTGTGATATTTGGGGGTGGGGCCTTTGGGAGGTAGTTCAGTTTAGGCGAAGTGTGATGGTGGGCCCTCATGATAGGATTAGTGTTCTTATAAGAAAAGGAAGAAACCAGAACTCACCATGTGAGGACACAGCAAGAAGGCAGCCATCTGTAAGCCAGGAAGAGAAGCCAAACCCCAGCTGTGCTGTCACTCTGATCTAGAATCCCAAGCCTCACCAGAACTGTGAGAAATGACTCGTTATTTAAGCCACTCAGTCTCTGGTATTTTGTTACAGCAGCCTAAGCAGACTTGTTTGCTTAGTCATCATTTAGACCAATAATGACTAAGCCACTGGAGCAAGGGTGGCATATCTTCCCTGAATACATGGCTAAAATGGAGGTCCTAGTGGCCAGAAAGAAGGGGAGAGTATAACTGTTGGGTCAACGGTTATTAAAAAAAACCTACCTCAAACACTGTCCTGGATGTCGTGAGAAATTCCATGCAAAGAAAATAAGATGAGGCCATACCCTCAAGGAGATTATAGTGGAGCTGTGAAGATGAGACACTGATAATTATGTAAAACAGAATACAATGATAACTTGAAGAAGAAGTAGTTTAGGAATGGGAGAATGAAAACTCTCCTGTTTTGAGTGGCCGAATTGAAATGAAGGGGAAGGAATCATAGGCGGAAAAAAGGAGAGATAGAGTGAGCAGCCCTGGATGGCTTTTGCCTAAAGGAGTCACAAGATCACCACCTGGGCAGCAGTTCCTTACAGAGATGCAAATACATGAGTGAGATGGGTCAGCAAGTGCTTTTTTGGAGATTGGCGATGATAGCATGCAGAAAAAAATGGAAAGCAGAGGAGAGTGAAATTAGTGCAATAGAAAACATGCACTAATTCAGGCAAGAGGTAGCTATTTTCTGAACTAGGATAGTGGCAAAGGAAATGGCAAGGAAGAAAAGCATTTTATGGGAGGAAGAGTCAGTCAAGGTTGGGTTGTAGGGAGCAGTGTGGAGTCAAAGGTGACTAGGACGTGAGCACGGGTGTGACAGCTGTCCGTTGAGTCCCTGCAGTTAACCAGAAAGTCTGCTCCACAAATGAGCAGCTAATGTCAGGCAATACTCTCTGCAAGTAATTTAAGCTGACGGTCACACTTCACATTTTGCTGTGGCATTACCTGTCTCATTTAGTGGTGAGGATTATATACACTGAATTCTGTGAAGTGCTGGCATATTGCCTGACATATGCAGTAAGAATTCAAGAATTATCAATTCTTTCCTTTTTAAATAAGAAATGATGGGAAGCAAATATAATAATTTAGGAAAAGATATAAAAGAAAAGAAAATTGAGAGCCATTTCATGTAGAGCTCAGTACACATTTTGTGTTAAGGGCTAAATGGTAAATATTTTCAGCTTTGTGGGTCCTATAGAATTTCTGATGCAACTATTTAACTATTGTAGCATGAAAGCAGTTATGTTGCAATGACATTTTATTATGGATAATGAAATTTGAATTTATAATATTTTCACATATCTTGTAATATTGACCTTTTTATTTTTAATGTAATGTATTCTTTTTTAAAAGTATTTATTTATTTATTTTTAGAGGGAGGGAGGGAGGGAGAAAGAGAGGGAGAAACACATCAATGTGTGGTTGCCTCTGATGCCCCTGCTACCAAGGACTTGGTCTGAAACCCAGGCATGTGCCCTGACTGGGAATTGAACCAGTGACCCTTTGGTTCACAGCCCATGCTCAATCCACTGAGCTACACCAGCCAGGGCTAGTGTAATATATTCTTAAATGAAATAAACATCCTTAGCTCTCGTGCCCTCTAAAGAATAGTCAACCGGCAAGGCGTAGCCTGACCGTAAGTAATGCTCAGTTTCAGGGAACACAATGGCGCAAAATATCGGATAAGAGTGAGCATGTAAAAAGAGCTGCAGAAAGAGCCAAGGGCATATCCAGAGGTTGGTTGGATTGGGTGACTGAGGTAGAACCTAGAATGTCGGGGGAAGTAAAGCACGAAAATTAC
Source organism: Carollia perspicillata (assembly GCA_004027735.1). Classification (NCBI taxonomy): domain Eukaryota; kingdom Metazoa; phylum Chordata; class Mammalia; order Chiroptera; family Phyllostomidae; genus Carollia; species Carollia perspicillata. The sequence goes on along the minus strand of PVKM010044750.1, from coordinate 9,283 downwards.
GGCAATGCTGTGTCATCAGTGGAGGGGACCAGAAAGAGTTACTGGCTTGTATTAAGTAGAACAGTCACTTGGTAGACAAATATTAAAACCACACAAAAAGGGAAAGGGGATAATTAAGGAAGAGACTAGATGAGATAAGAGGGGATATTATTTATGTCACAGGCACAGGATATGAGCCTTAGAAATGGTCGAGTCATCTTGGTTGACAGGAAGAGCGGAGGATGAAGAACAGAGAAAAACTGATGTGTGGTGGTGGTGGTGACGCGTGTATTGACAGAGCTGGTAGTTGTCCTTGGATCCCTTCGTGAATGAGGCGGAGAGTATTTTCTGAGCAGGAGGAGAATGAAGAGCAACACGAGTCTTGAATACAGAGACAACTTAGAATAGTGGCTGTGGTCAAGGCAAGAGTTCTAAATGAGAAGAATTAAAGGGTGTCCAAATGACAATGAGGGTCCTGTTAAGAATTAGACGCCCTGACTCGCAGTAGTTCATGCATTCTTAGAGATTGGGAGATGATTTTAGCAATGTTAAAAAACAAACCCAGAAACAGTAAGTTTGGAAATCACGGACCTGACTATAGAGAAACGGACAAGTTACTTCTTCTCCAGCATTTTCCCTTTCACAGTCACCTAGAAATGGTTTGGGCATGGTGTACAGCTGCACCGTTCAGTATTTTAACTACTAAATCAATAAATTTTAACTGAATAAAAAAACTAGTTACTCAGTTGGACTAGACACATTTCAAGTTCTCCGAGTCATTAAACCTAATGACTCTTGTATTGGACTGCTAAAACATAGGACATTTCCATCATTGTGAAAGTTTCATGGACTTTGCTCACATAAAGGATGGTTTTCTGTCCTTTTTTTTTTTTTCCACCTGTCCAGATGTCACTGGAACTTAAGAATATTTAAAAAAATGGTTCAAAGACAAACCCACGGCTCACCCTAGGCTAAGCTCTCCATCGTGACTGATAGGCAAACTGACAAAAATAGAGTTCAACTGAGTGACAGGTAAAGATTTAAAATCCAAGGCTTTGAAGAGAACAATGGGAGCAACTGTATTCTTTCTGTTTCTTTTTCCTCCCACTCAAATTTTCACTTAGGGGCTGAGTCACGTAGGTTAAGTGTGTGCGCTAGAGTGCATTCTGTTGTGGGAGAACAGAAAGGGTGCCTGCTGAAATGCAGAACATGAATATGTAAATCATTGCAATTTGTCATAATAAGTGTATAATAGGAGTGCTTTAGAGATAGCAAGTGCAGCAGGTATTCCGCTGAGTTTTTAATTTTATAGCCTTTTACCGGATCCCTGTGCCCCACTTGTCATATTTTATTAGGACTGCGTCAGAAGTTACATGGGTGGGGCCCAGCCCAGGACCTCAGACACTGGGGGTTTTCCTTTTGGAGAGCTGGTACTCAGTTTCTCATCAGTCGTTAAGAAATATTCACACACACACTTTTTGATATGGTACTAACTGCTCTTCAGTAAGATTTTTTGAATAGTCATTATTATTTTGTATAAGATACTGTGAAAGTTACTCTTGATCTATTTGCCATGGATCTGTTTTTCTTCAAAGATATATTTTTAAGAGTATTACCTCTTTTTTTCTGCATAAAGATGAATTCTGCAGGTTGGAGAAATTCTGTGTACTCCGACAACCTCTCAGGTGACTAATTGTCCAAGAGTTGTGAAATTGGCCCTGTTATTATTTTTTAATTCTAAAAACTGAATTAACAAGCAGAATAGAGACAGACTCAGAGAGCAGGTGGACAGCTCTGGGTGGGGTTAGGGGTGGACGGATTGAGCAAAAAGGAAAAAGGACTCATGGACGTGGACACTAGTGTGGTGATTGTGGGCAGGAGGGGAGTATAAGGAGGATAAATGGTAATGAAAAATACAATAAAAATAAAGTTAAAATGAATTTGCAAGAAAATAAATAAGTGTAGTATTAAATAAGGAACTTTAAAAAAGTTCTGAAAAAAACACATGGCATAATGATTGTTCTTCCATGAAAAAATTACATGAACTAAGTAAAGATAAAGATCTAAGAATGTAGACATAAGATTTTATTTAATACATCCATATTTATTTACTTAAACCTAGTTGCATATTGTTCAGAGAAGCAAAATCGTCCATTCACAAACATAAATATATAAATAAGGTACTTAAAGGGTGTGTGATGTTGGGCAAGTTAATGATTTCTCTGAACCTCATTTTCCTCTTCTGTTCAAAGGAGTTTAATAATCATACCTTTCTCATTGGATTTTTCTGGTCATATGAAAAAGTGAATATCAGCTTCTTAGTACAGGAATAAATGTGCTAAAGCAAGATCTACTATTATTTTCCTGGGGTTTTCCTAAAGCCCCAGAGTTAATACATTTTCACAGACTCAAATCCACATCCGCTGTCAGCAAAGCCAGTCTTCTTCCCGGCTCCGCCCTGCTCGCTGTGCAAAACCCACTCCCTGCAGGGATCTGGGCAGTTTATATGCAACCATTGTACAGGAGCATACTCTAGGAAAGACAAAATTAAAAGGATATTAACTAACTTATGGCTGAGAACAGTTTGCAAAATAGAGCTATTTAAATGTGCCTACACAAATTCTTAAAGCTTCAATTTTAAAAATTCTTCTCAATGAAAATGTATCCTTGTTTCGTTCTTAGTTACAGTTTGCCTTTGCCTTTATTGGTCATATTCCTAGAGCTGCTCTTGAACAACAGTGGTCTACAGAATTTGGGACTGGGTTCAGGTAAAGGAAGCCTCAGAACCTGGCCTGCAAAGAGGAGAAAAGCAAGACCGCAAGGAAGGCCTGAGAGTCCACAGTTCAGGGTCTTCTGGCCTCCTTCACAGGCTATTGCTCCTCATATCCATGTTTCAGGCTTGATAATTCTAAATTTCAAATTCTAAATCTGAAGCCTTTCTCTGAAGACAGGCATTTTTCTTGGAGGATGGCAGAAGAAAGAACATCAAGAAAATGAGAGTGAATAGACATGTATTTGAAAATGTTGCTTTTAGCTCTTGTGACTGTGACAGCAGATGCAAAGGAAAGCGTGACTGCCGATGGCAGCCAGGGCTGGGTGGACTTTTGACAGACTGATTTGGATTAGATATTCGTATCATGCTGAATTGGCTGCAGAGCTCTTTGACCTTCCATTTGGTTTTTATTGCATCAGCACAATTTGTTAGAAGAAAAGAAGGTAATGATTATACCACCAATGTCACACACTCTGTTGGCATCTCCCTAAAATGTCACCTATAGTTAGTTACCGAAATCTATGGAAACCAGTGTAATGGGTCACATATGCCTGACTGTATAAGCACAATAAAAATATCAGGGTATCTCTGCTGTTTCCAGACATGACAGGAAAGGTGAGAGATAATGCATTGGTTGTCAAAATGTTGGGGTTTTTCCCTTTAGAATATCTATTGCATGACCTTTTCTCCCTGCATTAGACTATTGCATAATTACATGTTGATAATTTGTCCTAAAGAAACATGCACCAAACCTTAGTTATTATTAACTGACTTCATGGATTTACAAACTTATAGCTTCTAATTTGGGCATTGTCCCATGATTTCCTGAGAACAATCATTAAAGTTATTGTCACTGTAAAAATGGATTAGGATGGTGTCAATGATTAAGTTTATTAGGCAAAATGGCTTGTAATTTGGAACCCACCCTCTTAGGTCGTGAGGCTTCACTGTCAAGGTAATATCCCTCTCTTAAAAAAAAGGATCGGAGAGCCAAGGCATAATAATTTAACAATAAACATGTTGTCTTCATAGTTTAAGATCAAAACATCCAAATGTCTCTCATTCCCCTACATGTATAACACAATTCCAAACTTTCAAATCTGGGAGGAAGGGCTGTGAATTTAAAGAAGGACCACGTGAAATAAAGAGAATGTATATTTTGTCAATTACAGTGGTCACACAAGAAGCAGACTCCATTTGAAATGTATCATACCATGAAAACATCTTGAGGTTTGGGTAAATGTATTCTGTTCTTTGTCATGGGTCAGGGACTGAATTTGCTGTGGAAATTTTCAGGGCCGAATGCAACAAAAATAACCACTTCCCTCAGGGAAAATGAGAGGGAAGATTTTACAAGACTGACCTCTAAAGAATTGGTATGTTAGATGTGGAAATTGTACTGGTGGAGCTCAGTTATGCTTCAGAAATCTCTCTCCATTCTCAAATAGAAGTCATTGTGTACTGGGAGGTGTTAGTGTGGAAAACAAGATGCAATACACTGTGTTTGCTGCAGAATTGTGCAAAATACATGTGCTTTTAAAAATCTGATTATGAAATACATCGGAAGTTAAATTAACTGTCTTCTTCTGAAGATGGATACTAGGATACAAACTGTTTTTAATTGATAGAAGTCGCCCATACTGTATGGCTTTGTTGGCAGGTCCTTTACCTGCACAGTGTCTTGTAGTGGCAGGAGCGAAAACACCAATTGGTGGCATTCATGTCTCTATAAGCATTAGCACTGGGAGTTCTATCCCCAAAAGCCAGTCTCATAAGCTTCCCCACTAAGGAAAGTGAAGTTTGGAATTTCCACAACGTAGTTTAGAAAATCAGGAAAGGCGGGGTTAGTTTCCACGAAGCTCATGACTCATAGCCTTCCAATAATACCATTTTATTTAGGCTATTTCACAAAAGCTATAGGTGCAAATAGTTACCTATTGAAAGGATTTTGAAATGTCCCTGCAACAAGTATCATGGCTTGATGCAGACAGAGGGTGGGATGTGACAAGGGTGTCCACAGCGCACATGCTCTGTGTGCCTCCTTTCTTTGTAGCCTGCACTTTCTGTTATTGAACAATAGGAGCAGCGTGATGTTCCAGGGGCTCCCAGAAAGAATGGAGCTTCTGGGAAAGGTGAGAAAGTTTGGCAGCCACACCCCTGTCACGGTGACCCCTGACAGCACAGATCTGCATCTCAGAGGTGTCCTGCTTCTTTGCAAATCCTTAGATCGAACTCATAAGAAGAAAAAGGTGTCAAATGTATCACAGAGAGCCAAACAAAGCATTTTAACAAAGAAAACCAAAGCCTACCACAGAAAGCGTTTGAGAATCAACATCCTACACTTAACCTTAGTTTACATTCTAGCTTTTAATATCAAATACTTGTTCTAGCTGTCCTTCCCTACCTCTACCTCTACCCACCTCCAGCGTTTTCCAGAGAAACTGGAATGGCCATTAAGACAAATAATAACTCACAGATTATAAAGCCAGCAGCTAGACAGGAAGTTTGCTAGCTGAAATTAATGTTAATCATTTAAACAAGTCATTAGGTGAAACTTCTCAAGCTACCCAGACATGTAGGTTAAATAAAGGTGCATAATCCCAGGCAAGACATTTATCAAAATGTAACAAAAAGGAGTTTGTTCCCATATAAAGTCTTAGCTTCCCACCTGTTAAGAAAAACTACGGGCATATAAAAGAAGCAATCACGTTTTAGTGTTGCATCTCAGGATCTTGACAGAATATTTTAAAGCTGATTATTTCTATCACAAAAGAGCTCAGGGGGAAGTGGCATGCTCATCATTAGAGTCTGGCATTTTTTTTATTTTTCCAGAAAAATGCATTATATGGCCTCAAGTGGTGGTGTACATTACAGCCTGTTTTCTCAGCAAGTTTCGTTATCACTGAGACCCAGTCTCTTGTTTCTAAATAGGAAGCTTTAAATCAATGAGCAGACTCCCTACTTGTTAGAATGAAGAGTATCAATGAATTAATAGGAGGGATGTCTCTTTTTAAAACATAAGTGCATTATCCAATAGGAAATAACTAGACATTATTAGTATTAATCTAATCTATAAATTACCAGTTTATACAAAGGCAGCAAATTAGAAGAAAAGTGAAGGAGGGGGCCTCTGATATAAGTCAGGTTTTAGTACAAATATGAATCTAGATGTTAAGCTCCTTAGAGATGGATGTAGTATTCTCCACAAAGCTGAGCTTACAGCTGGGCATTATGTAAAGTGCTAATAGAAGTCACCTGGTTAATTAAATCAAGTAGTGTTTAATGCTGTTGTGTCTGAAGAGAATATTCTTCCGCATCACAGGTGATCAGAGCTGGCCTAGCCAGGACTTTGTCCTTGATTGTCCAGGAGCCGTTGCTAGACTTGCCCTAAGTCTAGAAACAGCTAGCCCTCCCCTGCCGTGTACTGTCCCTCCAGGCCCAGCACTCCGACAGCTGCACTGGAGGCAAAGAGATTGGCTTCTATCCTCATCAGTGACCGAGGTTAGAGTTCCAGGAACAAGTAACTTCTTCACTGACCTGCCAGGGCTTTCTCTTTTCTTTCTATTTTACTTCTCTCTCAAAGTCTCTGTTCTTTTGGTGGATGGTAAATATCACCTCACTCTTTTGCTTTACTTCCACTGGTGGCTTATTGCACTTGAATAAAAATCAAACCTTTTACTGTGGCCCGTAGACCTGACAGGACCTCCCTCCAGCCTGTCCACACAGCATTCTGCCTGTACCGGGAATCATCTATCTGGAATAGGGCCCACTAGACCTCCCCTCGGGGCCTTCGAGCCTGCTCCTGTCTGTGCCAGACTCCACAGCCATCACCCAGCTGCCCGGATGCCCTGCTTCCTTTCATCTTCAGATCTCTGCTTCGATTTCAGCTCTTTAGAGAGCTCCTTCCAGACCCCTGACTATCTTTTTCAATTCAATCCTTCTTTTCCTTAATGACGTTGAATAACGACACCATTTCATGCTTTATTGTGTGTCTCCCCTTCACCACTACCACTTTCAACACAGGAACGTAAATTTTCCAAGGGCAGGGACTCCGACTCATTAATTGCTGTAGTTTCAGCTCCTGACAGACACAGTAGGTGCTCCATAAAGGTTTTTAATTAATTAACTAATTAGTTATGAGAATATTTTCCACATTCCATTTCTGATTTTTTCCAGGACAGTAGAGCAGGTGCCATGGTCTGTCTTTCTTCATTCCTAGTTGTTTAACTTCTTAAGACATCTTGCAGCTTGCTAAAGGTAGAGGCAGGGAGTCCACTGAGGGCATAGAGTGGTATAGCACTGGTGAGTAATGAGTGGGTGTTATCCCAACACTTACTGATTAGGAAAAGTCAAGTGAGGGGAGGCAGGCACAACAAAAATAAGTGAGAGTTTATAGGAAGGTCTTTGATCACTCTTAAGTATTTGAGAGCTTCCAGTGTATTCACATATTCCTTTTTCATGCTGAGGAATACAGCTAGGTCCCTGATTTTAAGGGCGTATGTCTGTTGGTGTTGGAATAAGTCATATGGGGGAAAACTCACAGATTCAATAATAAAAGGGAAGGCAGAATTCCAGGAAGGAGAGAGGGACTGAGCAAAGTTAGAAGGCAGGAGAGGAGTGTATTTCACCAAGGAATGAATAAATGATTCTGACTTGTCGAGGATTCGAAGCAGAAAACTATGGGATGATGGACGGAAAATGTATTGTGTTGAGATTTGAATGTGAAGCTTTGGATTTTATACTTTGACTAGCGAAGCGCATATTTTCAGTAGGAACGTGGTACGTTTAAAGTGACATTTAAGGAAGATCACTGTGATATCAGTGTGCAGTTTTTGTGCCGAGCATTATTTTCTGAGCATTAGCAGTACACAGGCTAAACAAACTTCCTTGTAGAACTGAGAGGGGTCAGGAAGTTATGGGAAATGTTTGCACATGTTTTATGTCTAAAGATTGTTCTATGTAATCTCCCAGTATATTTCTTCTATTGGTTGATCTGCCTCTCAGCTTTTTCTCTGTCCCTGGCTGTATTTATGATTATGGTTTGCTGTGGTCAAACCAAGAATTCCCTGAGAAACAACACATCACAAATCCAACCTTCACCTGCATTTATATAAATAATAGATTTAGATTGATAAGTAGTTGTGAAATTTTCTGCTGCATTTGTGTATTTTCAGTACAAAATCTAGTGAGTCAGACTAAAATGGTAACTTCAGTTGAAAAGCAGGTCATCATGAGATTTCTGGTTTGAGTGTGCTGGTTCAAAGTCCAGATACTTGTTTCCATAAATACTAAAATATTTCTCACAATGCCAGTTCAAAAGCAAACCAATTCTACTTTTCTTTATTTTCAAAGTTTGTCTTTCTCTGGAAAATAATAATCTGCTCAGTGGTAACACATTTCTCTTATAAAAATGTTTTATCTTTGTTTTAACTCTAGGCTAAGAATTCGTGGGGACACAAACTGGTAGTTTCGGAGGAAATCATGTTGAATATCTTGTTATACTTTGTGCAATTAGGATTTCTAACATTTCAGAAGTAGACATTTGAATTCTACAAATTTTAAAAGTTGGATATCACTAAATAATGTATTTGTTATAAATTATACATTTTATTTTGTAGCTGACAAGTTAAATGTGATATTTCTCATTATCATTCATTGAAAGTCAAATGCCCTAACCCAACTAAGCTCCTTTGAGAATGTGGGTCAGGGGTAATTCATTATGTGAAAGATTCTTAATTTGAGGGCACATATAACAGAAAGTTAGATGAGGGGCCCAAATTGGAGAAGTATAGAGAATATATCCAAACAGTGCCTACACAAAATTTGATTACTCATTTTCTTTTACATCGGTGTTCACGTACTAGTAAGCTGGTCACACAAAATCATTTGCGGTTTGCTTGACTTGCCTGTTTCATTAGGGAAAAAAAATAGGGAATAGGTTAAAGCTGTTGTAACACTGATCTCTTCATGACAAATAATGCATTTTGCATGGCTGCTGGTTTGTCATCTTTTTAACTTCCAGTATTCACCTCTTTAGCTGCGAAATCTACTGAATTACTCTGTTTAGGAGTCCAGATATGCTAGTGCACATGGGTGATGTCATCCTGGAGGTAACCAGCATAGTTCAGTGGTTTCGAAGATAAACTGAAACTTGCTAATTATATTCATTTTATGAAAACTCAGATTAAAAAGAGACAGCCATATGTAAATTAGATGCATGCAGCACCACTAAATTATATCGTCTCATGTCTGTACTTTCTAAATAATAGACAAGGTAGCTATGCAGAATGATTCTTTTGAACCTACTGACAGGCATGATTTATGGTGTTCCTAAGATGTATTCTTTGTGTAATAGGCAAAAGAAAGGCTTTACTTTCCCCCTGATCTAATATTGAATGAATTTATATTATAATGTAGCCCCATTTTGAAAGTGAGGGGGGAGGGGGGTATAGATGTAAATTATATCTTACCAAAACATACAACAGTGTTTGAAATTGAAAATTGCTCTTTTAGCATGCAAAGTGGAAAACC
>PVKM010044749.1:0-12139 GCA_004027735.1 Carollia perspicillata | reverse complement strand
ACCATAGCTTGCCTGCAATCTTTAATTAGAGACATAAAAGAACTCTAAACAATTCCTTCCTTTACAACGTGCTATTGGTTGCACTGGCGGAGGCTGAAATGCAGGAACCTCCTCTGTCAACATCCCAAATATTTGCTCTGGAGCTCTGGGGTGTTCAGATAACCAAGTTCCCCACTTTCAGGCAGAGAGTGACAAAGTGCGTGTAGTGTCTGTACTACTCAGGTAATACTTGACACTGCACTCTGTCCTGATGTTTCCATCTGACTGTGGTGAAAAAGAACCAAAGGAAGGTCACAAGAGAAGCAACTCCTAAAGCCCCAGGGACTCCAGAATGAAACACACCAACCTCATAGTGCCATGTGCCTCCCTCAGCTGTATTTACTCAAGTCTCAAAATTCCTCTGTGAGGTATAAAATGGGAGAAAATGTTTTCCAAACACGTATCTGAAAAGAACTTTATCTAGAGTATATAAACAATTCTTACAATTTAATATCAAGACAACTTAATTTTTTAAAAAATGAACAAAGGATTTGAATAGTCAGTTCACCAAAGAAGAGTTTTAAATGGCAAGCATATACATAAAAAGGTGTTTAGCATCACTAGTCACTAGGGAAATACAAATCATACTGAGATATCATACTGAAATACTACTACAAATCCAAGGGAACAGCTAAAATTAAAAAGACTGACCAGCATTGTCAAGGGTGTAGACCAACTGGAACTCTTCCACTCTGCTGATAGAACTGTAAAATAGCAAAATCACTTTGGAAAATAATTGGGCAGCATATTAAAAAGTTATATGTATTCCTCTTATGATCTAGGTAATCCATTACTAGAGAAAAAAGGCATATATTCATACAAAGATTTGAACATGGATGTTCACAGTAGCTTTATTTGGGAAGGTCACAAACTGGACAAAACCAAAATGCTCATCAACAGGTGAAGAGATAAACAAATTATAGTATATCCATAGAATGGAATACTGCTCAGCAGTAAAAAGGACAAGCTACTGGTACACACAACGAGAGGGCTGAATTTTAAAGTTCTTGGGGTGAGTAAAAGGAGCCATACTGTACATACTGTATACTCTGCTTCCATGTATATAAAATTATAGGAGATGCAAATTAATCTAAAGTGACAGAAAGCAGATGCGCGGTTATCTGGTAATGATGGGAGGGTTGGGAGAGGGAAGGATTATAAGGCCAAAAGTGAACTTTTGAGAATGATGTCTATGGTCCTTATTACAATTGTGATTAAACATAATGAGTATATATATGTCAGAACTCATCAAACTATATACACGTATGTCAGTTTTCTTTTCCTAAGGCTGACAATGGGTTGTGACACCTGGCACCTTTGATGCTCCCATTCTGGAAAATTCTAGTCCCCAGCATTCTTAGAGGAGTGTTCCACTAGGCCTCTACATTGTCGTTCATAAGCAAAATAAAATGAAGCAAGCATGGTCTTTGAACTGCATTCTGCCGGGGGCTTGGCCACTTTGGCAACAGTCAACCTCTGTCTCCAACAGATGGGGAAAATGAAAGGCAATGAGGCTGGCCCAAGGTCACTTATCAAGTCACAGCCATACCAGTAATTTGCTCTACCAATCCCAACTGTGGAACCATGCATAGGTCAGTGGGTCACCCAGCTTCCCAGTCACGTCACAGCCACCGCTGTTTTTCTGGTATGTGTTTTCCCTCTGAGTGATTGATTGTGAGCATTTTCTCTAAAATTCAGAGTTTTAAGGACTTTCTTGGAAACCAGTCCCAGCTTTCAATGAAATGATATTCCTCATTTCATTGTATCCCTGGATCACAGATAAACAGCTCTTTATTCCTCCTGAGTCACTTTGATCGTTGGTCTCTTTACCCCAGATCTGTGCCCTAGCAAGCCTCACCCCTCTGGAGCCCATACGAGCCAACACCCTGTGTGGGTAATCTGTGGATCAGTCTGACACACATATGCTTAGCCAGAGTCGTAAATGCCTTCACTATCCTGGACCACCCAGCTAATATTTTATCTTTAATATGAATACCCAGCCCCACAATGGCCCTGTTGTTCTGAATCCTTAGGCTGTGACAAAGCTTGACCATAATCTCCCATTCATAAAAGACCTACGATGGCTCAGATTATTCTTTATACTCTTGTGAGCATTTACAAAATCCTTGGGAAACCAGTGTAGTTTACAGCAGTGTCTTATGCCAATTGTCTCTTAAGCTCCTCCTGGCCATTCATAGGGGATTTCCAAGTTCCCTGCATACCACACACAGAGTGGCTACCAGCACCCACTGTGCCCACGTGCCAACAGTGACTAGAGGCTCAACCCCATGCTGGGGAAGGCCCCCAATGCTTTTCCCCATGCTCCTGCCCTCCCCACTGCCTGCCTCTGACTCTTGAAAATAGTTTATGCTCTACGCACATAACAGAAATACAGGAGAGCACAAGGAAGAAAAGTCACGGGACAAACAAAACTCATGTAGTATTGAACCCTGTCCCTCTGCCTCAATATACCCTGTAGGAGAATAGAGAAGATGTCTGTCTGTGTGGATAAAACACTACCCTAACTGTTTATTTTTTTCCAACAATGGAAGTGCCTCTTTTCTCCCTCCAAGCTGTTGCTAAAACCCTCAGTTTTAGTGCTGAAAATGAAGACTTTTTGTAGACTTGTCCACTGGCACCTTGATTCTCAGTGTGGTACATGAACCAGCAGCATCAATGTCACCTGGCTTGTTGGAAATGCAGAATCTCGAGTCCCATCCCAGTTTTACTGAATTAAAATTTGTATTTAATAAGATCCCCAGGTTATCAGCACCTGGGAAGCTTTTCTCAAAAAATCACTGTTGAATACTCCGAAGAGAGAAAGTTAGTAGGCCATCTTGACACAAACTGCCATGAAAGTGGGAAAGAGGCTATTTGCTTCCCAGAACTCTTTGGCAGTTTCTAGCATTCCAGAATTCCCTAAGAGTTGATTCCCCAGTGGCCCTATGGAAATCGTTCTGGAAAAAGTAACGAGCACTGACCAAGGTAAGATATAAAGCATATATTCAGCATATTCTTGTGGTGGGGGCAGAGGACACAGGGAAAGCCACAGATGACATGAGCCCTCCCCAACATTACCAAAAGCCCAGGGTCACCAACTGACATGACTCCAGGAGGTAACAGCTATTTTTACCAATCTTTTTTTAAATTTAATTGCTCAAGTACAGTTGTCTGTCTTTTACTACCATCCCAGCCCACCCCCCAGTCCTCCCCACCTCCCTCCCATTTCCACCCCACCCTAGTTTTTCTTGTGTCTTTTATACTTGTTCCTATAAACCCTTCCATTTTCCCCCTGAAATTCCTTTCCCTCTCCCCTCTGGTAACTGTCAGCCTGTTCTCTATTTCAGTGTTTTTAGTTATATTTTGGTTGTTTGTTTTGTTGTTTAGGTTCCTGTTAAAGGTGAGATCATATGGTATTTGTCTTTCACTGCCTGGCTTATTTCACTTAGCATAATGCTCTCCAGTTCTATCCATGCTGTCCCAAAAAGTACAAGCTCCTTCTTTCTTTCTGCCATGTAGAATTCCATTGTGTAAATATATCATAGTTTATTGATCCATTCATTTACTGATGGGCACCTAGGTTGCTTCCAACACTTGGCTATTGTAAATTGTGCTGCTATGAACATTGGGGTGCATAGGTTCTTTTGGAATGGCGTTTCAGGGTTCTTGGGATATAATCCTAGCAGTGCAATTGCTGGGTCAAAAGGCAGTTCCATTTTTAGTTTTCTGAGGAAATTCCATACTGTTTTCCATAGTGGTTGTACCAGTCTGCAATCCCACCAGCAGTGAACTAGGGTCCCCTTTTCTCCACAACCTCTCCAACACTTGTTGTTTGTTGCTTTGTTTATGATGGCTATTCTCACAAGTGTGAAGTGGTATCTAATTGTGGTTTTAATTTGCATCTCTCTGATAGCTAGTGATACTGAGCATCTTTTCATGTGTCTCTGGATCCTCTGTATGTCCTCCTTGGAGAATTATCTGTTCAAGTCCATTGCCATTTTTTAATTGGGTTGCTTATCTTCTTAGAGTGGAGTCATGTAAATTCTTTATATATTTTGGAGATTAAACCGTTGTCTGAGGTATTATTGACAAATATGTTTTCCCATATGTTTCGGTCTCTTTTTATTTTAATATTGTTTTCTTTAGCCATGCAGAAGCTTTTTATTTTGATAAGATCCCATTTGTTTATTCTTTTTATTATGTCCCTTGCTCTAGGGGACATATCAGTAAAAATGTTGCTGCATGAGATATCTGAGATTTTCCTGCCTATGTTTTCCTCTAGGACTTTAATGGTGTCACAGCTTATATTTAAATCTTTATCCACCTTGAATTTATTTTTGTGTATGATGTAAGTTGGTGCTTGAGGTTTTTTGTTTGTTTGTTTGTTTTTTTATGTAGCTGTCCAATTCTCCCAACACTATTTGTTGAAGAGGCTATTTTTACTGCATTTTATGTTGCTGTCCCCTTTGTCAATTGTTAATTGATCGTAGAGACATGGGTTTATTTCTTGGCTCTCTGTTCTATTTCACTGGTCCTGTGACTGTTTTTATGCCAGTTACCAGGCCATTTTGACTACAGTGCCCTTGTAATACAGTTTGGTATCAGATATTGTGATCCCTCCTACTTTGCTCTTCTTTCTCAAAATTGCTGCAGCTATTTGGGGTTATTTATGGTTCCATATAAATTTTGAAAGGTTTGTTCTATGTCTGTGAAATATGCCATTGGTACTTCAATAGGTATTGCATTGAATTTGTAAATTGCTTTAGGTAGTATGGACATTTTGATGATGTTAATCCTTCTGATCCATGAACACAGTACGTTTCCATTTGTTTGTGTCTGCCTTGATTTCTTTCTTCAGTGTTATGCAGTTTTCTGAGTACAGGTCTTTTACCTCCTTGGTTAGGTTTATTCCTAGGTATTTTATTTTTCTTTTACTATATCAAATGGGATTTTTTTCTTGATTTCTGCTTCTGCTGTTTCATTGTTGGTATACAAAAATGCCTTTGATTTCTGGATATTGACTCTGTATCCCGCTGTTTTGCCAAATTCATTTATTAGGTCGAGCAGTTTTCTGGCAGAGTCTATAGAATATTCTTTGTACACTATCATGTCATCTGCAAAGAATGACAGCTTTATTTCCTCCTTTCTGATTTGGATGTCTTTCATTTCCTTTCCTTGTCTGATTGCTGTGGCTCAAACTTCCAATACTATGTTGAATAGATCTGGTGAAAATGGACAACCTTGTCTTGCTCCCGATCTTAGTGGAAAAGATTTTAGTTTTTGTCCATTGATTATGATGTTGGCTGTAGGTCTCTCATATATGGCCTTTATTATGTTGAGGAATGCTCCCTCTATTCTCACTTTGCTGCGTGTTTTTATCATAAATGGGTGCTGTACCTTGTCAAATGCTTTTTCCACATCTATTGATATGATTATGTGAGTTTTGTCTTTGCTTTTGTTTATGTGATGTATTACATTTATTGATTTGTGAATATTGTACCATCCTTGCATCCCTGGGATGAATCCCACTTGGTCATGGTGTATGATCCTGTTAATGTATTGTTGGATGCAGTTTGCCAATATTTTGTTGAGGATTTTAGCACCTATGTTCATCAGTGATATTGGACTGAAGTTTCCTTTCTTTGTTGTGTCTTTATGTGATTTTGAGATTAGGATGATACTGGCTTCATAAAAAGAGTTTGGGAGTCTTCCACCATTTCGGATTTTTTGCAGTAGTCTGTGAAGGATAGGTATTAGCTCTTCCTTAAATGCTTTGTAGAATTCTCCTGTGAAACCATACAGCCCAGGGCTTTTGTGTCTTGAGAATTTTTTGATTACTACTTCAATTTTGTCAGCTGTAATTGGTATTTTCAGGCTTTCTGCTTCTTATTCATTCAGTTTTGGAAGAGTGTGTTTTTGTAGAAATTTGTTCATTTCACCTAGGTTTTCAAATTTCTTGGCATACAGCTCTCCATAGTAATTTCTTACAATCCTTTGCATTTCTGTGGCATCGGTTGTAATCTCTCCTCTTTCATTTTTGATTGTGTTTGTTTGAGTCCTCTCTCTTTTTTTCTTGATGAATCTGCTTAGAGGCTTGTCAATTTTGTTTATCTTTTCAAAGAACCAGCTCCTGGATTCATTGATCCTTAGTATTGTGCTTTTAGTCTCTATGTCATTTAATTCTGCTCTGATCTTGGTCATTTTCTTCCTTCTACTAGCTCTGGGCCGTCTTTGTTGTTCCTCGAGTTCTTGTAGGTGTAGGGTTAGGTTGCTTGTTTGAAATGTTTCTACCTTTTTAAGGTAGGCCTGTATTGCTATGAATTTGCCTCTCAGGACTGCCTTCACTGTGTTCCATAAGTTTTAGGTTGTCATGAGTTCATTTTCATTTGTTTCCAGAAACTTTTTGATTTCTTCCCTAATTTTAT
This sequence comes from Carollia perspicillata, assembly GCA_004027735.1. Lineage (NCBI taxonomy): Eukaryota > Metazoa > Chordata > Mammalia > Chiroptera > Phyllostomidae > Carollia > Carollia perspicillata. The sequence goes on along the minus strand of PVKM010044749.1, from coordinate 5,675 downwards.
TCTTGACCCATTCATTATTTAATAGTATGCTATTCAATGTCCATGATTTTGAGTGTTTTTGTTTTTTTTCCTTGGGGCTGGTTTCTAGTTTTCAGTCTGTTGTGGTCAGAGAAAATGCTTGGTATGATTTCAAATTTCTTGAATTTGTTGAGGCTTGTTTTATGTGTTATCATGTGGTCTATCTTTGAAAGTGTTCCATATTTGAACAGAATGTGTATTTAGCTTCTTTTGGATGCAGGGCTCTATATATGTCAGTTAAGTCCATTTCATCTAGGGCGTTGTTCAATACCACTATACGTTTGTTTTTATTTTGTTTGGAAGATCTGTCCATTTTTGACAGTGGGGTGTCAAAATCCCCTACTGTAATTGTGTTGCTATCAATATCTTTCTTGAAGTCCTCTAAGATTTTCTTTATGTATTTGGGTGTTCCTATGTTGGGTGCATATATATTTACAATGTTTATGTCTTCTTGGTGGAGTCTTCTCTTGAGTATTATGAACTGATCTTCTGGGTCTCTCTTTATGGCACTTTTTGGAGTTTCTTTTGTCTGATATGTGTATTGGTACCCTGGCTTGTTTTTCCTGTTTGTTTGCTTGGAAAAATTGTTTCCAGCCCTTCACTTTCAATCTGCATAGGTCCTTTGTCTGGAGGTGGGTTTCTTGTAGACAACACATGTATGGGTCATGGTTTCTTATCCATTCAGCTATTCGGTGTCTTTTGATTGGAGCATTTAATTCATTTACATTTAAGGTTATTATTGATAGGTACGTATTCATTGTCATTTTTTCATAGCTCTCTCTCTCTGTCTCCCTCTCTGTGTGTGTGTGTGTGTGTGTGTGTGTGTGTGTCCTTCCTTTTCTTAAAGCAGTTCCTTTAGCATCACTTTCAGAGCTGGTTTGGTGGAGGTGTGTCTTTTAGACTTATTTTTTTCTAGGAAGCTTCTTATTTGGCCTTCTATCTTGATTGAGAGCCTTGCTGGGTTATGTAGCCTTGGTTGCAAGCCTCTGGTTCTCATTACTTAGAATATTTCTTGCCATTCTCTTCAGGCTTGGAGCATTTCCATTGAGAAGTCAACTGCTAACCTTATCGGGGCTCCCTTGTATGTTACTCCCTGTCCCTCCCTTGATGCCTTTAAGATTCTTTCTTTCTCTTAGAATTCTGTCGTTTTAATTATAATGTGTCTTGAAGTGGGCCTCTTTGGGTTCCTCTTGATTGGGACTCTCTGTGTTTCCTGGATTTGTGTGACTTTTCCCCTCATCAAATTAGGGACATTTTCCATCATTACTTTTTCAAATGGGTTTTCAATCCCTTGTTCTTCTTTTTCTCTTTCTGGTATCCCTATTATACAGATATTATTACATTTCATGTTGTCCTGCATTTCTCTTAATCCCTCTTCATTCTTTCTCAGCCTCTTTTCCTTTTCTTGCTCTTTCTGGGTGTTTTTTGCCACTTTGCTCTCCAGCTTACTGATCTGATCTTCTGCTTCATCGATCCTGTTTTTGATTCCTTCTACTGTATTCTTAAATTCAGAAATTGTATTCTTCATCCTCCCTTGGCCCTTGTTGATAGTTTCTATTTCCTTCTTCATATTTATATACTTTGAAGTGAGTTCATTGTAGTTTCCCTGTAGTTCATGGTAATTCATTGTGAACTCATTGAGCTTCCAGATAACCATTATTTTAAACTCAATATCTGATCGCTGACTTGTCTCCATTTCATTTATCATTCTTTCTGAGGCTTCCTCCTTCTCTTTCATTTGGGGATTGTTTCTTTGTCTTCCCATTGTTTGTGAGACTCTTCTTCTTAGCCTCAGCTTTTTAAATTGTTTTTTTCTGCCTATCTGCGTTTCTTCCGTGAACTTCTGTGGTGGAATATCTATGAGATTCAGTGGTGTAGTCTCCTTGATCTCCTAAGCTCCCTGGTTTGGGGCTGTAGTTTAAGTTGGCTTTGTGTTTGTCTTTGGGTTTTGATTGTTGTTGGGTCTTTCTTTGGTGGATTCTTCCCACCAGCTAGTTAACTGAGGGTCACACTCTGTCCACCACCTCTTGTATTCTGTTGTGCTGATGTGGGCAGGTTGTGTTGAAGCTGGTTCTTCTGTGTGTACAAGGTTTTGAGGCTTCTCTCTTGTTCTTGTTCAGTTGTTTGTACTGTGTAGTTTCTCCACTATTTAGTTGTATTTCCAGATAGGTCCTGGATTGAGGTTTGTGTGGTTTCCACTCCCTCCTTTACTTTCTTCTGTTGTTCTCTGTTGGTGGTTCCTTTGTTTTGGGGTTTCTTCTTCCAGTGGGTGTCCTGGTGTTTACTGCTTCCACCTACTCTATTTTGTGATCAGTTGGAGGGGAAGTCAAAATGATTTAAGACAGCAAGAGAGTATTCTACGATATTTACAGTAGCAGCTGGTATAGAAGAGATAGGAGATTCTTTGGCTATGTATAGTATTAACCGTGATCTTACACCCAACTAGCCACTTTTTAGAAAGGATGGAAAGAAGATAAGACTCATGTTGGGGAAGGAAGGATTGTGAGTAGGATCTAGAAAGCAGTGAGGTTGTGGGAGGTCAGATTCTGAGGTAAGGTGAGAATAAAGGATAGTAAACAGGTGTAGTGTGTGAGAGAATAGAGTTAACCAGTACAGTAATAGAGTTCAGGAAACTATGAAGTGGGCTAGGATCTGGGAGGAGTGTTGTGAAGTATTTACAATTGTATGGAGCAGCTATTATTTACAATAATATTAGAGCAACACTCATATGACAATCTATGTAATCTGGATAACAAGAATAGGTAGTGTTGGACCTTGGGCAGTGTGCTAATGGAACACAGATGAAGTGAAGGAAAGTAGCAATACACTATGCAAGAAAGAACAGGGGAAACCTGTCAAATGATACAATATAACCAGCCAAGCAAAGAAGACTATGCAGAAAGAAGAGGAATACAAAAATACTGTTAAAATAAAAGATGTAAGAATAATGAAAAAATAATAATACAAATATACAATAACTTGCAGGTTCTCTGAAATAGGAAAGTGAAATTTCTCTCGCTGTCTCAGCTGTTGGGATGTCCACTGTTTGGGTCCAACTCTGGTCTTTTCACAGTTCCAGGTTTTTTTGTCTCACCTGTGGGTATTTTTTAAAAAAAGCAGAAGGGAGGAAGAAAGATAAAATTGGAAAGAAGGGAAGATGGAATAAAACAAGAAAGAAGGAAAGAGAGGAAAAAGGAATTGAAAGTTAAACCAATAATAAAATATAAAAGATTACTTTAAAACAAAAACTCTTGTTGGCTTCAAACTGGCCAAACCAGTTTTTCTGGTCTTGCTGTCGGCAGCAGGCTGAGAGGCGATTGGTATGGCTTTTCTCCCTTTCTGGATCTGCACTGAGTCAGCCTCACAGGCAGGCACTGTCCCCAGAGCTAGCCTCATGCCTCTCCGCAGCACCTTGGGTGTGGGATCCACACCTTCCTTAGAGTGCTCTTTCCCCGGGGTTACCACTGTGGGCTGGGGTGAGGACACATGCCCACTGCGCAGGCTGCCTTGTCCAGTGGGTTCAGTCCTGCGCCCTTCCCTGTGTTGTGGGGGAGCGCAGAGTCTTCCGTGCAACTTCAGGATTGCTGCCTGACTGGGTGGGGAGGAGGCCTGACCAGAGGGCTGTTGCAGGAGAATTCCCCAAACAGTGTCTCTCTTTTCACTTTTTCTTTTTGAGTAAGTCCTCCTACTCAAGCCCGCCACTCAGTACAGCCCAATTCTCCAGCCCTGTGACTATCAGGGTCAGGCCCCATCATGGCCTGACTCTCAACTCTCCTGAGCTGGCGTCCACAGACTCCACAGGTGCTCACAGCCCCTGTGTGTTTGCCACTTAGTACTTATTCCCCTCTCTTCGACTTCAAGCAACCAGGTCTCTCCCGGTTCTACTCAAACCTTGTTCAGCCGGGCAGCGAGCAGTTGACCTGACTCTCTCCCAAGGACCCTGTGTCAGACCCAGCAGACACTGGGCCTGGGGCTGCAGCCACACTAGTCCCCACACTTGTCCCTGGGACCTTATTGTCCTGAATCACTCTTCTTATCATCTGTTTTTTTCAGTGTGCTACAATTTTTGGTCTCTTATTTTCATATATGCTGGGGTACTGTTTGTTGTTTGCTCTGTTCCTCCATAGATTGGCCAGGTTTTTCTCCCGTGTGTAGGGGGAAGTAGAATCTGCTCCCTCCTACCATACTGCCATCTTCTCATCTGTATCTATTTTTACCAACCTTAATAAACCTCCACCACTATTTTTATTTAAAATGTTTCTGTTTTATAGAGGCATTATTTGTACCTTTTGTCTTTAGACAGGTTTTTCCATGTAACACACACAAACATCCAAATAAATGTATTCAAATTGGACGGCTAGAAAAACAGAGGGAAAAGGTTTAAATCATCTGGAATTATCTCTGCTGAGCTAAATGACTCTATAGGAACAGTCAAGCTAGTGCTACCACTTTGGGATTTTCTCCTTGGATCTGCTGCATTGCTTTCCTCAGTTCTCTCTAGATCAGGGGTTCTCCATTAAGGGAGATTTTTGACTCCCAGGGGACACCTGGCACTGCTTAAGAACATTTTTGGTTGCCACAGCTGGAGATAGGGAGGTACTAGTGTCATCTAGTGGGTAGAGGCCAGGAATGCTGCTACATTTCCTACATACAAAGAAGAGCCTCATGACAAATAAGTATTTGACCCCTAATATCAAAAGTGCTAAAGTGGAGAAGCCCTGCACTGCACTAGACAGATGCTGGTCTAACCACATTCTATGGCTATTTTAATGTTTATCCTACAAGTTCCTTCAACCAGCCCTGCCCAAACAACCATCTCTCTCTCTCCTTAAGGAATATGCAAGGGATTTTAAAAAATAAACATATATCATATTTATTAAACTTTAATCTATTCTAGGCATTGCTCTAGGTGCTTTCCATACTTTCCAACAAGTCCTCTTCTCTTTACAACAACCTTGAGAGCTACTATTTTTATTATATTATTGTTATTGCTATTATCCCCCATTCAACTGATGAGGAAACTGAAGCCCAGACAGGAATACTTTGCCTGCCTAAGGTGCCTCAGCTGGTAAGCAGTACAGCCAGGATTCGCACCAAAGAGATTGTCTCCAGAACCCACTTTCTTAGCCACAATACAACTTCAGTAACTAAACACTTGCCAAGAAACTCAGGATGATGGAACTTCTGTGGTGAGAGTTTGTCATACACCAGGCAGATTTTAGGATTCCCAGCCCTGTGGACAAGTCCCCCTCCTCAGGAGAGGTTCTCTTATATTCAAATGGCCTCAAACCCAGGATACAAGTTGACCAGGGAAGTCGGAGGGACAAGAATTGGCATTCATTGTGCAAACCACAGGGGTGAGGAACTTTAAAATATCTCTGTGAGAACGTGTGCCATTTCCCTAAAGCTTATGCAGCAGCAGTGTAGGAGTGGGTGAGGTAACAGTTGGGTCTTCATGGCTTGTGGTTGCTGATAGAAAAGATGCAGAAATAGCCCTAAATCTGGCAACCTGGTTTATAAAAGAAGAGAAAATTGAATGAGTTGTGGTGATTCTGTTCTTAATGTTTGAGGAACAAAAAACAATGCTGAGTGATTTGTGGCAGACCTGAGGTATTCCATTCTTTGTAGAAGAAAAACTTATTCACACTCAAGGAAAA
>PVKM010044748.1:0-12153 GCA_004027735.1 Carollia perspicillata | reverse complement strand
TAAGAAATTTAAAATTCATTTGTAAAAAATATAGATATAGATATATAAATAAACGTACTCGTTAACCTCTACCTACTAAATTCAGTATTCTGGAGACCACATTGGGAAATATCAGGGTCACCCAAGTGACTTAATATTCACAAATTAAAGTCTGGATGTTTCCCATGTTAAAGTCTATATATACAGGGCCCAGCAGCAGTAACACCTGCTTGAGGGTGGTTGGTAGGGTAATAATATGGGTGTAATAATTTATAGTTTTAATTTGAACATTTCACCTAACATGTCATATGGTGTGCTTGAGTATGATACTGTTATGTTACAGAATTACATGCTTATGATTTTGTAATAAAAAGGGATGTTATTTGTGCTGGACCTTGTATATCTATAAAGCCTTCAGAAAAGCAATGCAGATTTTTTTCCTTAGCTATCTCAGTTTTTTAATTGTCTCATGAAAAGATGTTTTGCTTAGAGAATTGATATTAAAGAGTGATATGCTAAATATTTATTTCTCTAGATTCTCTAAGTGTTATTCCTGAAGAATTACTAGGAAGCCGTATTCCAAGCCTTTGTAGAGTTAGCTTTACTGAGCTCTTACTTAACTGAGACTTAACTTTTGGCGTTAGGTCTTCACTGAGTTCTGCAATAAGGAAATCTCCGTGCAACATGTTTGAAAAGGCAGATTTACTATGAAGATGATGAAGTTCAGCCTTCGGGACCCCTCACTTACTGGGTTCATAAAATCCAACTTTTTGGTAAATTTTGCAAAGGTAAAGTATTTTATCAACAACTTGTTAAACCACCGACTGGCTCTATTCCACCATCTCCTCTGACAGTTTCCCCCTTTTGTCTGGTGGTATTAAGTGAGGCTCCAGGAATGTTAGGTATCTCTACGCAGAATTTGGGCTGGCCACACAGTTGTTTTGGATTTAGTGGGTTACATTATGTGATTGTGGTAGCTTTGGTGGGAAAATTATGTTATCTCTAGCTATCCTGGCACATTCTATATTAACTCCCCTGGTATTGTGATACAAAGCTGCAAGGCCTGAGGTTCTAACGTGGCCCATGTTGGAAGAACAAGAACTGTGGAAAAGAAACAAGGTTTGAAATGTATAGAACCATAACTAGTCTTTCAAAAACATTTCCAACTAGGAGACAGGTAAAATTGTTAACAGAGGATCCTGTTCTCTTTGATGCCAGTGAATATAGATGTTCCTACGTACTAAGAAAAGATTCAACAACACAGAGTAAAGCATGGGAACCACTACCCTACTGCTTTTTTTCATTTTCATAGGTAATGAGGGAAATGCAGACTTATCAGAATTCCTGTCTTTGTAGGACACAAACCTGTAACAGTCCTGTAAATAGTGAGTCTGTGTGTGAAATTGCACATTTTATGCATCCCAACATTTCAGATCTTATCTTGGTGCTTTAATACTTCTCCTTTTGCTAAAATCTGGAAACACTTTATAAAATAGCAGGTAGATCATACCCAAATAAGTAAATCCTGAGGAGGAAAAGATAAACTTCTTATAGAAGTAATTAATAGAGTCCTGGAATGTTTAATAATCTATGTAATGAAGAAGAACATATATGAATATACTGGGAAAATATTTAAATTTCTTGCTAATTTGATTTAATATGAATTACTGAGAATACCAAAGATAATAAAACTCAAATGCCATGTAACCCAAGCACCAATGACATACTGGCCAATGTATATTTCAAAAACTTGGAATATAAATTCCCTGAAATCTTACAGCTTCTATATAAAAGAATCTTGATAAAAATTTTCTCAAATTTGACAACCCTAATAATTTATATTACATTACAAACAACTTATAAATCTCAAATAAGCTTCTTAAAACTATCAGGAATAAAAAAAATTTAATCAACTATGTTATTTTTCTAGAGATAGTGATAAAAATTATTGTCATGTACACTGTAAACTAATATAATGTTATATGTGATTTAAATAAAAACTTTGTCCTCAGTGTTCACTCTTAGAATATGCAGCCAACAATGTAGGAAAAAATTATTGAGTTACAAGTTGTTAAAACTTTGATGTTATCTTTAAAGAGTTTTAATTTTTGTGAGGTATTTGTTTCACTTTAAAGAAATGTTATCTTTTCTTCCTAATTTCAATTTTGTAATTGCAAAGTTTGTTTCTTAAATAGGGGACTCCAAAGTAGTGTAACTTTTAGGCCTTATAAAACCTAGATCAGCACTGTGTTTCAATAACTTTTTATGCTATTTTAGAGGATGACCAATAATTTATTTTCCAAACAATGACATTTTTGAGAGTGAACAACTGCAGACTTTAAACTGGAAAAGCCCCTGAACGATCCAGAAGTAGGTCATACAACTCATATAAATAAAGAGACATTTCTGACAGGTTGCATACAGGGCACCATTGGTTTCTTCTGGGAAATTGGCATAATTCTTCATTTAGCTATCAAAGCTACATCTCTTGTTTTTATTCTTTGTTTGACTTCCAAGAAACTCAGGGGTAACTTGTGCTTAAAAGCTATAGATTTTCTGAGCTCAGAATTTTGTGGATGACTCCCTAACATAATTTAACCCGTGGTGCTTTATAATGTATCTCTCTCCCTCATTTTTTCAGCTTTTATTAAATGATTATATATTTTAAAAAATATTTTCTACTAAAAACTGTCTCAAAGTATTTTTGAAGTTAGTATTGTATAAAGGCAATAGTTAAAAATGAAAAAAACTTTCAAATCATCTATATAACAACATGTTACTAATTAAACAGTGACTCTGACTCATTTCTCTTATGCAAATTATTTTTTAAATTTTCCCTTTATGGGGGTAGGACCAAGGGTGGGAAGTGGGTATGGCTATGGTGGGGGTGGGGAACAGAGACAACTGTACTTGAACAACAATAAAAAACGTGGAAAAAAGACATATGTTATACTTTTAACTCTTATTTGATACCTTGGATAGGAGAGGAACTCTAGACTGCAAATAATTTTCTCTTTCTTTAGTACTCTTTCTGATGTATCAAGTTAATCACCTTCAACTTCCTACTTTTCTTTTTTCAAACTGAAATAAATTTATTTTAATTGTTGTTCAAGTACAGTTTTCTGTCTTTTAATCCCATCCCAGCCCACCCCTGCAGTGCTCCCCACCTCCCTCCCATTTCCACCCTCCTTAGTTTTTGTCTATGTGTCCTTTATACTTGTTTCCGCAAACCCTTCCCCTTTTCCCCTGAAATTCCCTCCCCTTTCCCCTCTGGTCACTGTCAGCCTGTTCTCTATTTCAGTGTCTTTGGTTATATTTTGTTTGTTTGTTTGTTTTATTGTTTAGGTTCCTTTTAAAGGTGAGATCATATGGTATTTGTCTTTTATCGCCTGGCTTATTTCACTCAGCATGATGCTTTCCAGTTCCATCCATGCTGTTGCAAAGGGTAGGAGCTCCTTCTTTTCAATAACATAATTCAAAATACCTATATGTTGTGTGTGATTTTAAATACGGTGTTCAGGAGGGGGAAAGGTAAACAAGTATGCTTGTATCACCTGAGCCATAACTTCTCAATCTTATTATCTTCTACCATTCATTCATTAAATATAAGATACATTTTAATAATGACCATTTTCTCAGAACATGAATTGTCAGCTTTACCATTATGAACCAAATTCTTTCCTTTGTAGAATGGGGGGAATTTTCGATACACATATACCTATACATATATACATATGTTCCACTTTACATATGCATATACCATATTTTGCCAGGTATAATGAGCTCCTGAGTATAATGCACATTTTTGACCCAAACTTTCAAGGAAAAAAATCTTTCATTTTAATTTTTTAATTTAATTTGTATTTATTTATATTTAGAAACAAAACCAATGATTGTATTCCAGAATATTATTTTGCATACAGACATTATTATTGCTTTCTTGAGTTACACTTTTAATGCATGAGCATAAATAAAAGAATTGAAAACATTTATATAGATGCAGAATTAGTACTACCCATGTATAATGCGCATGCTTATTTTTCCCTCAAAAAGTTGGGCCAAAAAAGTGCCCATTGTACACAGCAAAATATGGTATAACCTCATATATGTATACTGCTGAATGTCTGTGTGTAGCCTTATTAAGTATTTTAAAAAGTACCATTTTCTCTATAAAGAAGCATCGTGTAACCCTGACACTATAATATTACTTTGACAGCTTAATTCAATTAGCTGTGTGGCATCTTAACTTTGATAAAGTCAGTGTAACTTAGACTGCTGAACAAAAAGACTGCATTCATTTATGGCCATTGTGTGGGGCTCCTATAAGATCGAAGGAACCCTGCAGAGTAATGGAAATCTTAGCAGCATTGCCAAACCAGCAGCCTCGGTTGCTTTTCTGAACTAGGCTTTTGCTATGTAGGTAGCCATCGGCTTTCCAATTCTACTCCTAAGTCATAGCAGGTTCTCTCTTCAGTGAAACCTATAAAGTTTCTTGATAGCATCCATTCTTTTTTCCAGAGGAAGATCTTAATATGAATGCAAAGTGATCTCAGAAAGGACAGTCAAACCACCAAGAAAATCTCTAAATCTTGCATTCCCAATATCACATCTGGGGGAATACTGTAATCTATGATGACTATGAGTCTGTGTGCATAGGTGTGTGTGTTCATGTTGGATTTTGAATGAAAGGGCAAGTCCTCTCTCAGAATGTCAACTAAACCCTTCATTCCCCGCTTCACAACCGATAGGAAAACTGAGATTCAAGTGCACTCTGAGAACCTTGAGAGAGTACGCTGTGGCTACTCAGAGAAGGCAATGAAAGAGAAAACAGACTCTCACTCGAAGGGCCTTCTCAAACAGTCACGTGGCATGCCTGCTCTTTCTTCCCTGCATGTGTTCAGAACAGTATTACATATTGATGGACATTTCTTGAGACAAGTAAATGTGTTCTCTCTCATGATTTATATTCCAGGTGAGAAAAATAAAGATATCGAGTTTAAAACAAATGGGAAAAAAAAACATTGAGAGAGCACTAATATTTCTTTCACTCTTTTTAGTAGGTTTTGTTCATTAACACTGATTGTAAGAGTGCCTCTGTGAATATTTTCATATTTTAGTAATTTATAAAGTGATCTTGCCTGGGTTTAAGAGGAAACAGATAAGACAAAATTTCTCTTCCAAAAATGAGGAAAAACAAGTAATTAAAGAAAACAAAACACAAGGAAATATATTAGCACAATCAAGGAAAATGATTGGAGGGTAGGAAAAGAACTTCATGGAAGTTTTGAGCCATTGATATGCCTTGGCTTAGGGCGGCCTGAGCAGCTCTCAGTTCCGCTGGATTTGTGTCAGGAAGCAGGATGGGATTAAATAAAAATATAATGTTCCAAAGAATATCACTCAGGAGAGTAAGTGAAGCGAGTGTCAGGATTCTGGAAGAGGACATAGACATTTCCACAAAAATAGAAGCCCCCGCCTGCCCTCTTCTGATTCATTGTCAGGGACAAAGACAAGCACTGCACTTTGCCATTTTGGTGATTCCCTAATGGGCATAAAACTGTAAAGGGAAAGCTGAACACTCCCATAAACACTCAGAGCTAATTATCTCCAGCAGCAAACTGCAATTTAATCAAACAGATTATGAAAGATGAAATAAATGAGCAGGAATTTGAGAGTAAATGGAAGGCAGACATTGCTTATGGAGACCCTCTGCTGCTATTTCCCCACCCTCACGACACCCCCAGTGCCAGGAAACATTATGCATGTATTTCTCTTTTTCGTTAGGAAGTGGAAATAACTGCAAAGATGAGAGAACAACTAGCTAGTCATGGTGAACGGGTGGTCAGCTTCTCCAAAGAGAGTTCGGGGAATTATCTGAAGTCAAGGGCCATCCCGACACTGGACGGGGTTGCCTCCCAGACACAGTGGAGTGAGAACACAGGTTCAGGACATCGAACAACACTTGGATGCGAATGAATGCAGAGACCACAGAGCCCTACGTAACGAACCCTTCCGGTTCCACAGCCTCCTCCACACCCAGTCCAGCACTGCGCCAATTCAGTCCCCAACATGATCTCCGAGGAAAACAGATTTCAGATGAGGAAGAAATAAGTAGAACTTACTACACTGTTTCAGTGCAAATAAAGAGCCTTGAGAGAGCTGCCAAGTTACCATGTTATGCAATTATGCAGGAGCAAGATGAAGAAAGCAAAAAAGGCAGCATTTAGGCAAAGTTACTGCAGCAAAAACCAGAAAGTAAATAAAAGGAGAATAGCATGTAATAAACAAAGGGTGGCTTTATCCTGACAGAAAATTAAACCTGAAAATTGACCAAAGCTCAGAAACCTTCTCAGTCCACAAGCATTCCCCAGTAAGACACCAGTTCTGAAAATACTGGGTTTGGGTCTTTACAGAGCGCTGAATAGCCCTTGGAAACTGGAATTGTTATTGGGAGGGATCAAGTCTTTATTAAAGGATGAAAAACTAACTTAAATCCAAAGACACTGAAATAGAGAACAAGCTGACAGTAACCAGAGGGGAAAGGGGAGGGAATTTCAGAGGAAAAAGGGAAGGGATTACAGGAACAAGTATAAAGGACACATGGACAAAAGCTAAGGCAGGTGGAAATGGGAGGGAGGTGGGGAGCACTGGGGGGGTGGACTGGGATGGGAGTAAAAGACAGAAAACTGTACTTGAACAACAATTAAAATAACTTCTTTAAAAAAACTAACTTAAATTGTTTTTTAAGACAGATATAGAGTAAAAATTAATTAATTCATGTTTTCTAGATAATTAAATAATTTCTACCAAATAAGCTTTTTGTGCTAGAAATAATAGCTTGTTTCTTACTCTATCTTTGACACAAGAAGAGCATGATTAAAGGGACAATAAAGAAAAATGTACAGTATATATATTACTTTCAAGTTTTTAAAACCACTTTCAAAGATGTGCAAACACATAAATAGAATGAGTTTATAAATGTCAACTTCTTGAATGTACGACAGATATGTATATGCTTTCTATTAATTTCAGCTCATTTAACTTTTTCAGATACAATAACAGTACACAGCCATGGACGTGGAAGGAAGTTAGAGTCACAGAGTTCAGATCGAAATCGTCATGAACTGAATGCCATCTTGAGAAAGGCTCTTGCGTTTTTACTTTTCTCTACTATAAAAATTCAGACATTGACCGGTAAGCTGTCTTTAAAGAAAAGAATAACAATCCCTTTATTTTCTTCTTTTTTCCTAACTCTTGGATCTTCTATAAAAAAGTTAACGGTCCAAAATGCTCCAGGGAAGCTTTCCGTAAGTGGGAACAGCACTGGACCCCGTCATGAAGCAGTTTAGCCCTACTTCCGCCACTCACTCCTCTGAGGATGCTGAAAATGTCAAGTTTTCTGAGCCTCCCTGTTACCTCCTGGATAAAATTAGGCAGTTCAATGCTGGCTTTTTTTCCTCCTCTTCTTTTCCTTCTTCCTTTTAAGCTTTAACAGACTCCTCTGAGGATTTCACAATCCTATAAAACTTCTTCCCATGAAAATGCACCTATGTATGGTGTTTGGCACATGATTTCAGTGGGTCTCTTCAGGGAGAGGTCTATTCCCCTCTTTGAAGGATTCTGTGAACTGGATAATTGGTAAGGCTATTGCCAACACTGACATGGGAGATGCACTTCACTATTGTAAGGCAACTGGGAGAATTTCATTTTATGGTGTCAAGAAGATTTTTTACAATGTTAATAACTTACCTTTTTCTATTTTTAGTTTCTTGCATGTAGATTTTTCATAAAGTGGATTAGATGTATATAATTTTGACTGGGATCATGGGTTAAGTCTACTTATTGAATGATTTAAGGCTATGAAATGAGAGGCAATGTGGTACAGTGAATAAAATCCTTGGCTTATGAATTCATAGACCTGAGTTCTACTCTGACCTTAAGTGTTCTCTGTAACTTTGAGCAAGTCACTTTATAGTCTTTTCCATGATAGCGATGGTGAAACTTGCCTCCATGATTTCTAAGGTGATTTTCCAAATTGAATTTTTATTATGAGTTTATACTGGAGGACCAATAAAGACAGTTTATTTTACTTATTTATGTGGATATGATACCATCTGGAATTTTCTCAAATGGTTTTTAGTGAACCCAATTTGTGCAAATTCCCAGATTTGTTTGGCTGAGCACCCCGGCCTAGTTCTGCAGCCAGAGTTGAGTTCACCTGAGCTGTTCCAGTCTGTTCTGTAGCTGAATCAGCAGTAGCATCTCCTCACCCAGCTCAGTTCAGAGCAGTGTGGCTTGCCCATGTATGCAGCTCCAAGTAATGCTGTTATCCTTGTCTCCTGACAACTCTGGCTGTCTCAGCCTCCCCAGAAATGAAGGCCAGCATTGTGCCCAGCTTCCATTACAATGTCACTGGAGCTACGGAGTCTCTGGCTGCACTCACAGTTTCCACATTTAGATGAGGCACTGTGCTGTAGGAAGAGTAAATGGGTTTTTTGGTGACAGCTAAGTGGGGCTACTACCATTGTGGAGAAATTAATGCTCCTAGGACAAACGTTGACAGCAAGAAAGAGGAGATTAGAAGGCACAAGATAAATTCCTTGCACTTCTTCCTATCTGATTGTTTCTCTGGCAACATCCAACCTGACCAAGAAATCAGTTGCATTTTCCTGTTAGGCTGTCCTTGGTAGTCAGACACCTCTTATTCACTCTCCCTGCTCCCTGCACATGGTCCTTTTCTTTTCACTCTGCCCTTGTACTGTACACCACCCAATGAAGTCTAGAGTGCAAGCTTTACCTCAGGCTCTGTTTGCTAATTTATGCAAGTTTCAGGCAGATGACCATGCCTAGGATCTTAGAAAAATGACAGCAGGGAAGGGTGGGGAGACTGAGAAATGGGGTTTATCAGTAAATTTGAAGTTGACACAAATGTGTGAGCTGATCAATAGTCAGGGAATCTTCAGGTTCCCAAAGTCTGTCAGATCACTCTTCTATTAAATTCTATATTAATATGACCCTGATATTATTACTCTCTCCAGAGTTTAGCTATTGTTTGTTGTTTACATGATGAAGTGATATTTTAATAAAGAAAGTAGAAAAATAAAAAGTAGAGGGGCAAAAAAGGAGGTCAGATGAAAAATGAAAAAATAATTAAAAGTATCAGATGACAGAAAGAAGTTAAATCCACATACATTAATGTCTTATTGCTATGGAAGCCCAAATTAAATGCATTATGCAAACATTAAAACGAAAGATATCTTAGTTTCAAAATTTAAGTTTGTCTTTTATAAACAAAATCATCCTCAAGCCTATTCATCTTTATTCAGCGATGTAATTTCCCATAGTATTGATTTGTGGCTGACATGGAAATGTACCATGTATATCTCCTCAAAGAAGCACTTGTTGTCTGAGCTGATGGGAGTTTCCTCGGCAGAAACCCTGCAGTAGCCAGCCAGTCTGGGTGGCCTCAGTTACAAAGAGCAACTCCTCCAAGATCATGCCCTTCCTGAGTCAGCACCCCCTAGTAGAAGAGTTATAAAGGCCTGGTCATGTTGTCCCACTGAGGGAGATCTATGATGGATCATTGGAGATCCAGAGCTCCCTGTGAGGTCCATCAGGGCTGCTGCAGGCTAACATTACACCTCAACTTCTCTCTTTGCCAATCTGGCTCCCTTCCCTTCACAACAAGAAGTGTTGATCCTAAGACCTCTGTTAATAAACATTGTATACAATAAATTATACACAGTACTCTTTCCATGCTAATTTCTTTGTATGTATGTGTGGGGTATAAAGATTCTCCCTCTAGACTTTAATTTTATGTATCTGGCCCCTAAGCAGAAGTGATAAAATATTTAAGAATCTGAAATTTCAGATGCCAATCAAACAGACACTTCTTGACAATCCTTACTGTGCATTAACCTTTTATTCGCTGGTTTGTGGGAAGGTCAGAGGTAGAACTATCAATATGGACGTATTTAAATCTTTTAGCAACTGATATAGACATCCAGGGTTTTCATGCCCGTCAGTCTGCCCCCTGAATATCAGAGGGACCATTATTGTAGCAGCCTCCTAATATGGAGCCAGATTTAGGGCAGGAACACAGTGCCCTCAGTAATTTAATATTTCTCACCCAAAAAGGGGAAGAAAAGATGTAAAGTTTTCCAATGGCAAACTGTTCCTATAGTGGCTCTCTAATCGATCCTTCACATCGAGTAGGAAAAAAGAAAGTGCCAGACTAAGTAGTGAACCATCCTGTGGAGAGATTGGCTTTCAAGTGATTTTTCTCTCTGTTCATGGAACAGAGGTTCCATGAGGTTCTGTACAGGTTCATGGAACCTGTATCAACACAGAACTATGAACCAGCAAGGATGGAAGGAAAGAAGGAAGGAAGGAAGGAAGGAAGGAAGGAAGGAAGGAAGGAAGGAAGGAAGGAAGGAAGGAAGGAAGAGAGAAAGGTAGACTACAAGTGAGAGAGAGAGAGAGAGATACAGAAAATCTCTTTCTCTTTTCCATTTCTTTTGAACTAAAAGCATTGACCACAATCCCACATTCTCTCTGACAGAAGGAATCTCATTCGTCAGTCTCAAACAACCTAGATGTCCCTTTCTAAACTATGAGCCTGCACAGCAAAGTCCACTAGAACAGGGATAGCATTCTGTAGTTAGAAAGTAAGAGGTTACCCCATGAAATTTGAGTAAATGTGCTTCTGTGCATTAGATTTACTTCGAGAAACAAGAGAAAACTTAAAAAAAACCCTTCATATTCTTAACAACATTTGGGAACAAATTGTATTGACAAAATGTTTAGCTAAAATTGGAAAATATGACTTTAGTTTGATAATCCTAATTGATGAATGCAAAATATTTTTAGGTAGGATTATTGTAACTCAGTGAAAAAATATACTTATTCTTAGGAGGTAAATGTTAACATTTTTTAGGGTTGAAGTGTCACCTAAATGGTTAAACAAAATGTAAAAGGCAGGTATGGAGAGAGACTTAGAGAGTAAAGGAAAGAAAAAGCAATTTTATCAAAATATTATCAAATAGGAATTTATGCTTTCAACTTTGTATTATGTTTTAAAACATTCAAATGAAAACTTTGAATAAAAGACAGTCATAAGCCTAATTGTAAAGTCAGGAGAAAAAATTAAGCTGCGGTCATAACAACTAAATTAACTGTTGAATTGTGCGTTTTCATGACAATAAGTATCAGCTAATTTTTGCTTCTAAAACTGGCATTGTGACCTTAAATGGCTTCACAGAGTGACTGGAAGAAAGCAAACCAATTTTGTGACTCACTCTACAGAGACCAGTTATCTCCATGGTTAAACAAAATGGGCGCAGGCCAACAGAGATGGCATTCTGAGCAGGTCTCTTCTGAGCCCATCAACTAGTGCGCATATGTAGAGTAATAACTTGTTTAAGTGTGAAGCTATTTGTCTTTGAATTGAAAAAATCAACTATCAATATTATTTTTTGGAACATGAGCTTGCTGGAACTCTTAACTGGGAAATAAAAGATTTATGCCTTTTGGCTACATTCCTAAGGTATTTGAGATACTTTTTCCCTCCTTGCAGAATACTGACTATGTAATTCCTAGCTACAGTGAGCAACTTCAAATGTAAAACAGTTTGTTTAACAGATACATAAAATAATTCTATCCCCCTCTATTAATGCTTGATATAAATCAGAATTGTAATTTTTCTGGTGACATGCAGATAATACTGGAAGAGAGAACAAATTATATTTAATTAACTTTTCAAATTCTTTTTAAAAGCAGATTTTTGATAAGAGTAACAAAGCAAACATAAGTCAAGAATAATAACAAATTATTTTTATCTAATTAAAAATACTTCTTTTAGATTATACTCAGAATGCCTTTATGAGAAGAATTTAGATAAAAATTACATCAGTTTGCTTTCATTTACTTAACATTGGTACTTTTAAGAAATAAAACTAACCCCTTCTATATATTTAAGTCCATTTTAATTGTAAAATTAAAAATCAAAGACTAGTATCAGACTTAATATGTCATTTTGATATATTTGTTTCTGATCTTTTATTTTTTAAAGATTTTATATATTTATTTTTAGAGAGAGGGGAAGGGAGGGAGAAAAAGAGGGAGAGAAACATCAACGTGCAAAAGATACACAGATAGGTTGCCTCTGGCACACCC
>PVKM010044747.1:0-12147 GCA_004027735.1 Carollia perspicillata | reverse complement strand
CCATGCGGGTGAGACAGCAAGACCAAGATCTGCACTAGGAAACCACTGCAGGATTTCTAGACAGAGACACCCATGAGCTCCCTGGATGGAGAGCTGAGGCATTTACACCAGAACCACAACGTGATGCTGCCTACACGCGGCTGGCCTTTTACTGTATGGATTTGTGGGAGTCATGTCTACACCATATTTATGTGGTTTCAAAGATTCCACCTAATGTGCGGCTTCTCTTTTTCAGACCTACATCCGACACAGGCTGAGGAGGCGCCCTTCCTCTCTGTGAGCCCAAAAGACAAGAACTCGAGGCCTTCACCCTGGGTTACACCAGAAGACAACCTAATTGGCTACTGGACACACCTGGAAGAGCCCACTGCGCAAGCTGCCTGCAGGGTGGTGAGTGGTGAATTACCTTGAATTCAGTCTCAATGTTGGCTAGTCTTGCTAACTCATTGCTTAGCTCCAGCGCGGTGAGGACAGGGTCTTCGCTGGACAGGGACAAGTAGGCGGCACTTGCCAGTCCCTTGTAGGCATTCATGCGGGAGCGCGAGTGGCTGAAGGAGTCCTTCCGCTGTTTCTCAGCGCACTCACTGCACTTGCAGAAGTAGTCGTGGGGCCGCTCGATGCGGGCGCCCTTGAGCAGGAGGATGTGCACGATCTCATACTCCTGGCAGTGGGCTGCGAGGATGATGGGTGTGATGTCATGGGAGAAGCGCGTGCCGTCCTCGTCGTAGGCATAGAAGTCGTCGTCACGGAGCTCCTGCTCCAGCGGGCTGAGCGTCAGGCGCTGGCCCTGCGCGAAGGCCGGGTGGTTGAGGATGGCCTCCACGATGCGCACGTAGCCCTTGCTGATGGCCAGCAGCAGCGCGTCCCCCACCCGTGCCAGGTTCTCCTTCTTGAGCAGCAGCTCTGTGACCTCCAGGTGCTCGTTGCCCACAGCCAGCTGCAGCGCGTTCTGCCCCATGTAGTCCACACAGTTGAAGTTGAGGGTCTTGGACTCCTCCAGCATTTTCCTGACCACCGGGATGTTGCCGTACTCTGCCGAGTCCAGGAAGCGCTCCTCCTCGGGTGTCAGGCTGGTGCCCTTCTCGTTGAACATGTAGGCAGGACCCCGGATGGCCTGGCGGCGGCCCTTCTCCCTCAGGGTCGTGTGCCGGCGCTGCATGTTTTTGAAAGCGCTGCTCCCCAGCCTGTGGGACAACAAGGCAGAGATGCTCGGTTACTCTCCCACAGGCCTTTGGGTCCCCCAGGGGCAGAGCAAACAAACGTTGTTGAGATAAAGAAGAATTACATGATTGGAATCTTAGGAGAAGTTATGAAATCTTATTAGAAATCACTGTCTGATCACTGAGATTAAGACAGATTGGGTAACCTGAACTATTTGTATTCACGTGGAAGTGTTAGTTAGCCAGCATCTCTGGGAGGAGGGTGGCAGAGCGGAAATGGGGGTTTAGGTGGTGTGTCATGGGAGATGGGGGTGGTGGGTGTGGGGTACTGATGTGGCTGACAGGCCAAGGTCTCTCTGTTTTATTTCCTTTTGGGCAAAGTCGACCACGTCACTTAGCTTCTCTGAGCTTTTAGTACAGTGCTTCTCTGCACTTTCCCCTGTAGGATGTGATTAATTTTTGTGTGCCATAGGGCCCACAGGAGCATTAAATGAGGTAGCATGCATGTAGAAAGTATTAGTCAATGACAGCTTATTCCACCTCCTCCTGCCTGTTGGTAAGCTGAGCTCTCCAAGGGCTGTGCTGTGGACATGGCCATCATGGACACTGCTGCCTTTGGTTCAGTTGTGCTGTTCCCAGTGACAAAACTGTAGCAGTGTGTGAGCCTGCCACACCTACTGTCTCTGCATTCAGTGCTGTCCTGTGTGGGGCATGTGCTTGCTTTCTGGTCCCCATGAAGCCTGAGTGTGTTCTGGAGGGCAGGGGGGCAGCTGGTGGCAGGGAGGATCATTCCACTTATGGCCACACAGCAGCCCTCCTGAAAAGACTGAGCTGTGACTTCTTAGGATCGAACCTGGGTTTTTACAGGGATAGAGGACAGGTCAAGTTGTACGCTAGGTTCATTTCTAATGTGTTCTTTCCCATTGTGACACAGTGTAGAGGTTAATACTAATACTGATGCTAACATCGGTTAGCAGCTATTAAGCACCTATTACGTGCCAGGACCTATATTAAGATCCTGATGTACCTTACATGTATTGCTTGTGTAGTTCTTGTATCAACCTGTGAGGTAGATAGTATCACTGTCTTTGTCTCGGATGAAGATCCTGAGATGGGTGGGGCTGAGAGAAAGGCTTGGAGGTCAGAAGGTCTGGAGTCAGAATCCTGGCCCCACTTTTGCCAGCCTTGTGACTTTGGACAAGTTACATAATGTTTAGTTTGCCAAGGTTTTGAAGTGGCAGACTAGAGAGAATAACACTTATAGTATACTTTGAGCTTGAACCAGGTACTTCATCTCCATCCAGCCTTCAGATCTTGAGTAGGTCCTCAGCTCAAGATGCTCTAACTAGAGAGTCTGGACCAGATGTTTCCTACCTCTCTCTGAACTTGAACATTTTAAACTCTTTGTTCTCCAGTCAGCCCTACCTATATTTCTATTCTTCTGTTCTAGTCTTCCCCTACTCATATTACTCAATTCTAGAATGGCATATGTTTCCAAAAGAGCATATCTATTCCAAAGAATATATACTTGGGGATTCATTTTTGAACTGTTTTCCATGTTCCTAACTGTCTGTTATTGTTCATGTCTCTGTGCATTAGAGATTCTCAGTATTTCACTGAAGCCATTTGTAAATAATAAGGCAATCACAGAAAAAGGCTTTTAAATTAATCCTAAGTGTTTTGGGATTAAAAAAAAAAGTAGTGTCTCCCAGTCTTGTGATGTTTTAAAATTTGGGGCTTCATACCCTTTTGGTCTTAGCTCCTTTAGGGGGCCCTGTCTGTCATGAAGCAAAGACTGGGAGGTCAGAGTTTGCACTCTCCTTCTGTCTGGGCCTGAGTCACCCTTCATGGGAGAACCTGTGAAACTATTCAGTGGAGCAACTTCTTTAGCTGCAAAAAATAAAAGGAATAATTATGGGCAATTCCATAAAAGGCAATTGTGGGTGATAAACCCTAATAGAGAGCCCTGTATGCCTTTAGGAAGAACATCTGAACTGCCATCCGCTTTCCTAAAGTGCACTTGGATAGAAGATTGCTGGGGAAAAGATTTTTAGGATTCAAGTTCATTAGCTCCTTCTGAGCCCATTACTCTCAACAATTTCATCATTCCAGGGAGGGAGGCCGAAGCAGACCATAGACTGGTAGTCCAACAGAGGAGGGGCTCACAAATAGGGTGCAGACATTTATTATTACAGGTTTTTCAGCAGGAGAGGAGGTGACTGAGTTCAGCATTCACCTTATTTTCATTCCCACGGGGCCTTGTTTCAGAGGATGTTATGAATTCAGTTTTAAGGTCTGTCATCTGGATACACAGACTCAAGTGGGAATGGGCCCACAAAAGAGTTATAATCCTTCTCATAGAATCACTCAGCCTGTCCTATGATGATGCTTATACCCCACTCAGGACCCCCTTCCTGGACATAGACATCACAGCTCTACTCGAGAAAAGGCAATTTCCACTCAAGAACATCTGAGCCCTGTGTCAGAGATGGAGTGGCAGCTGTCCTGGGAGGAGCTTGAGCCTGATTTCACATTCCTTTTCCTTTAGAAGTCTGCCCAAGAGGGAGAATGGGTCAGACTCCAAGGTCAAGGGTTTACAACTATCACACAGCAACAAGCCATGGGGAGATTAATTCAA
This sequence comes from Carollia perspicillata, assembly GCA_004027735.1. Taxonomy (NCBI): domain Eukaryota; kingdom Metazoa; phylum Chordata; class Mammalia; order Chiroptera; family Phyllostomidae; genus Carollia; species Carollia perspicillata. The sequence continues at coordinate 8,349 of PVKM010044747.1, read as the reverse complement.
AGGAAATATAGTAACTACTGAACCAAGTCAGAGTAGAGAAACATTTCATGAGGAACACTTAAGTACCCAATCTAAATTCAGAGTACACATGAATATCGTATATCATAGATACTACAGCCTACAAATTTAAAGGAAGGCAGAGCATTATTTGTTAATTTCTTTCATTAAACAAACAAACAGAAAAAGGAAGGTATTAGCATTCTCATTTTTGGGGTGGAGAATCTGAGGTAGGTGACAGAAAAGGATGAAATCTTAGGGCAAATAATTTCTGCACAAGAATAGAGCATTGTATATATCTTGATCCTTCTATAATAATTATGTCTTATCAAAGAAAAAACATGAATGGCTAGTATTTGTGAGAAGTTGAAGTGCCCTCACCAGTTGACATGCGTTTTTTCAAATGACCTTGAAAGCAAACGCCCAGGTGTAGTAAATAAACAAGCCTCTTCCCCCAGCCTTAAGAACCTCAGCTTTGACATGCATCTGGATGCTCACAGAACTGTCCGTTCTGCTCCTTTCCTGGCAGAATTGGGTGTTGATGAAACCTTGTGGGCCTTCAAGTCGTGTATGCAAATAGGCATATAATGAGACATGCTATGCAGTGAGATCGCTTCCAATATGAGGGGCTTCACCGCAGACCCTGGGGCTGCCGGAGTTGATCCATGTATTGATGGAGGTCTTTTGCCCTGATATCCCTCTAACGATGCTTCTTAAACATTTTTCAGCTTTCTTAAGGTATAACTGGTGAATAAAATGCAACAGTAAAATATTTAAAGTATGCACTGTGGTGATTTAATATATGTCTACATCATGAAAGGAATCCCACCATCTAGTTAATTAACATTCTCATTACCATGTATGTACATATGTATGAATGAATATGTATATGTGTATGTATACATATATATATATAGAGAGAGAGAAAGAGAGAGAACATTGAAGTTTTACTCTCTCAGCAAATTTCAATTATGAAACAGTTTTATCAGCCATAACCACCAAGTTTTACATTAGGTCTTCAGGCCTTATTCATCTTATAGCTGAAAGTTTGCACCCTTTTACCAGCCTCTTCCTATTTTCCCTGCTTAAACATTTATGCACCTATGACTATATTAGGCCTCCATATACTTGCTATTTAATCTTGACTTTAGTCAGGCTTCAGCCATATGTTCCACATGGATTGGAGAGAATCCGCAAACAATATGTCAGAAAGAGGAAGTTATTTTGTCCACAATGGCTGGTGGCCAGAACTCACACTCATGAATCAGATATGTTTCTTTGCCAGACTCTGGGGGTTTTGTCACAGGTTTAAGGGGCAGTGAAGAGCAAAATGATTCTCCCTAAAGTGTAATTAGCATTTGATTACCCATACTTTAATATTTTCCTTAAAAATGAACTTTGAATGTAAATGTGTCTTTATTTGCATATATTATTGAGATAATGAGTGATCAAACTCATCAAACACCTCAATTAAGATACAGTGGTGTTTATTTTTTATAAATGCATACATTGACATTTGATGTTATTGAGAAGAAGGGTTCCAGTGGAAACAAAACCGTATTGGAGCAGAGGACTGATTATTAGACTTCCTTTTAATTCCTTGGCTTCTATTTTTACCAAGATGCTCTTACAGATGCATCCGCCTGTCTGAAGGAAGCCAGACATCAGTGATCCATGAAAAGTATGAATTCTGCTCTCAAAGTCCAGCTGCAAATGAGCATGACCATAGAGCCTCTCAGAGACAGGATCGTTGTTAATTACTGATGAGGAAAAAGCCACTTCATCAAAATGTCCTTTTAGAGATACTTGTTGTCTTTTTTTTTTAACTGGTATATACACCATTGGTCTCTGTGGAAATTCTTCAAGTCTGAAACTAATTCAGTCTGTAACATTCCACAAGTGAATATAGAAGCAAAGAAAATCCAGGAGTCAGGTCAGTCACCCAGGATAACCCAGCTCTGGTCTGTGCAAGTGTACAGACTGAATTTTAGCCCACAGCAACAGTGGCAAAAAAGATGATTTGGAATCTTCTCCTAAACCTCAACTCTTGTACTAGTGGAAAGAGAATCATAAAATCTATGTTCCATGTGCTTCAAGACCAGAGCGAGGATGAAATAATGTATATCAAATGCCTTGAATACTAGAAAGCCTTATACAAATGTCTATGACAACAATGATCAAAACCTTACATATCAGTACACTTAAGTAAATGATTATAACTTGGTTGTACGCTACACTGATAGTTTTCAGGCTCTTTTTCTAAATGACTATATAATAGTGATTGTCAACACATATTACACATTTGCCATTTGTCAGACACTGGGCTGAATGCTTTATATGAATTATTATTTTAAATTCATACAAATCATGTGATAAGCTTGGCTGTTTCCCTCAGTGACCAATCATGACAATTAACATTTATGACCCACTAAAGCACATTGCAGGCCCCATACTGAGTACTTTACATGCATTATCATTTTAAATGATCATAAATTACATGACATAGGTGCTATTGTTCCTATGTAATAGATAATGAAATGAGGCTTAGCTAAATTAGCTGCTAAATTAAACTGCTGTGCCAAGGCTACTGAACTTGGTAGATGCACAAAGTGCTAGATGCCCTGTTAGGAGTCAGACCTATCTGATTTCCGAGCCTGTGCTTTTGGCTGGTATACTGCTGCCATCCATCTTCCACCTGCATTTTTCGTGTTTCTTTAGATTGTAAAATTTTCCATTGGAGTGCAGGATCCTGAAGGGCAGGGAATACAACTTGCTTATATGGTATTTGTGCCTGGTATCCAGTACCCCTGGTGCCTGGTGTATGGTCAAATAACTTGAAAAATTCTTCAGTACTTGACTTTGGGTTGGTCATTAGAGAATACCAGTAAAATAGAAATGTTAATGTTTATGAATGGCTTCCTTCTTATAAATACAGGAGTGATACAATCCTTTAATTTCTCTTTCCTATCTGTAACTGACTTTCAATGCAAAATTAGTTTCCAGTTACCTCCACTGTAAATAATGGCCCATTAGTTGCTAGATGAGACACCTAATATCAGACAGTGTATTAAATCTCTTAGGTGACTGGGGCAGAAAACTGAGGCATTCCCACTTCTGATAATACTCCTAATTTTTTATGTATTTCCAGACTTATTTCTAAGTGTCATCTTTCTTATTCTTTTGAAGTTGAGATAAGATAGTGCATATAAGTCCCAGTGCCTAGTAAGTGCCCTAGTGACATCGGGTAATATTGAGTATACTAGTTTACTATTATAACAGTTGTAGATCTAAAGCATTCAAGTTGCCACCTAAGCTAGAGGCAGCAATTTGCTTGTACACACATGTATTTTGAATAAAAGAAAAAAGACATCCACCTGTTTACATCATGAATATACAGAAGTTCACACACTTCCCCAGTCAGCTCCTGTAGGAAACAAGCAGAGTTCTGCTTCTCATTACAGTGCATCATACTGAGATGTACTTTCCAACAATTCTGCTAATTCGGGTTTTTTTCATTGCATCTTAGATTGAAGATATTATCCAGTGTTCGTGAATGTTAAATGATTTTATCAGCAATCTATTTTTCACCAAATTATAATTTCTCTAATCATTTATAGAAGAGGCTATTTTCAGTATTTTCAAAACACCTTATGTGTCAGCCATCCAAGTGTAACTAGTGCATTGCCTGTGCTTCTTTTATTTCTCCTTTCTTTGTTAATCCTTATAGGTTTATTTGGAACTGGGGAATTATGAAACTGGATGTTTATATCTCACTGTGTGCAGCCCCAGATAGAGCTGAAATAAGTTCTAATAGTTATGTTTTGCTCCCCCAAGAGTTGTCTGGTAATAAAATAGATACGTGTGACCTTTTGATTGCTTCATCGACATCTGGTACAGAAGAGTCTGAAATGAACATCTACTAACCAAAAAAGTAAGAGAGGCTCTTAAAGGACAATACTGAAAAAAGTACCATGCTGAATATTTATCTGGGGAGAAATGTTGATTGCTTTTCCTAAGTGAGAGGTCCTGGCAGCTCTTCTGCAGGGTGCCACACGCATCTACAATTAGTGTCAATGGTGCTCCACATAGTTCTCATTTTTTCTGGGTTAATTGCTGCCTGAAGGAGTTAGCTAGTCTACATGCCCCTAAGCTCAGGAGCAAGTGTTTTTGGAAAGAAATTTTTATGAAATTATAATTGTGACACAGAACCTGTGTAAGTTGTTAAGTAATTGAACAATGCCCTTATTTAAAATATCTTAGAGGCTGAGTTCGAATCATATGTATAATGAATATTCTGGATTTAATGTCAATTCATTCATAAATACAGTGTGTGCTCAGTGCTCCAAAGACAGGACCCACCAGCAGGTGGCATTCTGAGGCAGAAATTCATGGAGTGCTACCAGACAGGGTCAATCATTATTGCCTCTTTAAAATCTACCCTGAATCTATGAAGCCTTTAAATTACAATTAATGGCAGGAGCATTTTGGCTGTGTCCACTCCATCATACTTAAGTGAATTTACAAATTCAAACTTGAAGAGGGAGATTCCGTGTTCCAGAGTTTGAAAGCTTGTGTCAAAAACCCTACCCAGATTAGATCTTTTATTAAGAGCATATTCGTTATGTTGAAATGGATGTCTAAAGGACATATTTACAACAAAGGAAAAGAAAGAAAAAGAACAATCTGTTTCTTCTCACCTGTTATTTAATGGTGCCTACTTACTAGAATATAGCCTTCTTCTTTATACTACCCTCAAATTTATATTAAGATAAATGCAACCACAAAATAAAGAATCAAATTAAGAAGCTGCCTGTAGTGAAGCAGAAGAGACAACGCAATACTCTCTTCTCCATTTAACTACACTCCGGCACAAAAGAACGGGGCTGCCAGGATGAGTTGTCTAGTTCTAAATGGCTTTGTAAACTTAGACTTTCAATGAGAAGTAAGAAATTCTTTTACCAACCCAACAAATAAAGATTTCAGGTTCAGGTTTACATCTAAAACCTAAGCAATACACAAGAGGGAGAGGGCTAATAAATAAAAGTTTAATTCCACATTTCAGTGAGAAACAACATCTGCTGGAAAAATCAGTATGAGATAAACATCATAGCTGCTTACATTGAGGGTGAAATATGCAGGCTTGTCCCTCTTCTAGATGACCGGAATCCGGCGTTGAGTCCCGGGGATGTGACTCCCCATGGGCGGTAGCCGGGGAGGTGCCGCTCTCCGTGGTGCTGAAAGTGTTGAGCCGGTCCAGTGAGCGGAGTTAGGCGGATGTGAAAGCGCGCTCTTCTGTCCTTTGTGCTGTATCGATAAAAACTCGCCTTCTGGAGCAGACCCGCCTCACTGCCTTACTGTTTTCTTCCTCCCCCCAACCCGAATCTGGGGGAAATTTCCCAGGGAACGTGACGGAGAAGGATCCGTGTGTGAGAATGGCATGCGGTGAGGTGATGGGTTGGTTATAGTCCCCACCCCTTCTCCCAGACAGTAGCATTCTAAGGGAGATAGCAACTCTGCCCAGCTCCTCAGGATTTCTGCCTGCCCGCTTTCTCACCCCAGAACAGTGCATACAATACACACACATGCACACACATCGGTTATGTAAGGCAGTGGGTTCTGGCACCTTAGGCAGAGTATTTATCTTTTCAAATAAATGAAAAATGAGGAGTGAACAGAATTTTTACCTGTTGTGTCTGTGTGTAAATTTACAGAGGGAGGGAGTTAAAAAAACTAAAACCAGAGGAACCTAAAGAATGACAACAGCAGTTCCCTTTAATAAGCTTTAAGGTCACACCCTCTCTTGTCTTCTGTGAGTGATGCATCTTCTAACTTTACCTTTTGTTGCATATCTTTTTGCATTGTCTAGGGTCAGGAAGAGGTCAGTGGTGTAGCTCTAGGCTGATGTTAGTAAAAAGACTTGAACAGGATTAGTTTTTTTCTGTAACTTTCCGGTTTTTGAAAGGGAATTCCTAATATAAACTCCCTTTTCCCCCACAGTCCTCACCATCACCAACTGCTGTGTTAACAAATGGTCTACTGTTCTTGAACACTAAGGCATTGTGATGGCCTCATTGGAGAGAAGCCTCCTTAATTGAAGTACAAGGTGGGGTGAAAGTAGGTTTACAGTTATGAGTATGTGAAACACAGTTTATTCATGTCTTATTGTTTAATTAATGTATTATTCCATGAACAACTGTAAACCTACTTTTGCCCTACCCCGTATTGCCTGTGTGAAAGAAACCAGGATTACTCCCAGGATCTACCTGGGTCGCTGAACAGTAAATCACAGTGCTTACTCTTTGCAGTCAACTCGTGGATGAACAACTGACAGTCTAGAAAGGCTGTCTCTGTATGCAAATGCAAGATTTAGGATTAAAACATTGGCTTATAATGTATATTGCACAATGCCATTGTAGACTTATATACAAATCAGATTGCACAGTTCATTAATATGCCACTCACATTTTCTCCGGAAACAGTCTGGTGTGTGGGGAAGATCCTGGAATTTTGGTCTGCTTAACTGTGTAACCTTTGGCATACTACTTAACCTCACTGAAGCTCATTCTTCTATGTCAATGGTGGGTAGTAATGCCTTTTTCCAGATTTGTGGTTATAATTAATAGAAATAACATATAAAAAGCACCCAGAAGCATTTGAGAGATGCATAATAATTTGAGTGTTCTTCCTCCCATCCTTGCTCAGGAGAGGTTAAAGTAATTCTCTAGTTAAAACTCTCTAGGAAGCTTGACAGAAAACTAGTTTTCTTTCTCTAAACCTCTCCACAAGCTTTTCAGTGTTAATGATTGTGTTTCTTTAAAAAAGATTTTATTTATTTACTTTTTAGAGATAGTGGAAGGGAGAGAGAAAGAGAGGGAAAGAAACATCAATTGTCTCTTGCACGCCCCCAACTGGGGATCTTGCCAGCAACCCAGGCATCTGCTCTGACTGGGATTTGAACTGGTGACCTTTCTCTTTGCAGGCTAGCTCTCAATCCAATGAACCATACTAGCCAGGGCTAATAATTGTGCTTTATTAGATAAAATGTCTGTTCAAAAAGAAATTTTCTTAAAATTAACACTTTTCTTAAAATTTTTTTACAGTCTTGAAGGACAAGGGAATTTAAAAAAAGTAGAATCAGCAACAAATACATTAACTTATTTGAAAAATGTTAATTAAGAGCTATTTAGTATTATACTGAAGCATAGAACAAAGTATGTGAATTCAACAAACGTGTCTTCCACAACCAGAGTTAGAAGAGTAGCTATGACACTGATGATATCCTTTCCATTAGGAGTCTTATCATCATAACTAGTGAAGTAGTATAGAAGAGATGCTCTTAATTATAAAATGTTCTCTTAAAAATACTGTGTTGTAGCTTTTAGTTGATAACAATGGAAATAAAGTCATATTATATTCTGTTTTTAGTAATAACCAAGAGAATATTTCCATAAAATTCTGACATGAACTGCATTCTTATTTCCTCTCATGATAAGCTCATTAAAAAATTAAATAATTAGTTTTAAAAAGTGTGTCAGTGATGGTACAGTTAAATATGTGGAGGAAGTGAGCATATTACTTTATAGGTGTATCAACTGAAGGCAGGTCAGACTCAGGCCAGATGGTTCCTCAACAGTGGTGGGATGAGATGATGTTTAGTGAAGGTTCCAACGTTCAGTGTCTGCAGTGTTAGAGAACTTTATCCCTTCTAGAGGATGTCATACATGACGTTTGGGTAAATACTTGTAGTCTGAAAAATGTTATACACATAAAATATCTTTACGTGTATAAAGATATTTTTCTATGTAAGGCATAGAAGTAAGGTCCTTTCTATCAACAGCTAAAGTTCGGAAGACCATTAGCTCTTGGACTAGAAGATGTCAAAAGTTCATGTGTAAGGTCTTGAGCTTTGTTACCTCCTAGGCTCACAGTAGAGTGCATACCACTTTTGGTCAAACTTCTAGGCGATTAAATCACTTCTTGTGATTTAATTCCAAATATTCCATTCTCCAAGGGTGTCCCTCACCTGTAAAATGAAGTAATAATACTCCCTCACTGGTAGAGTTATAGTGAGGATAAACTGAGACAGCTCACACAAAGTGTTTGCAGCAGTGCCTGGCACGTAGTCGGAGCTCAGCATATGTCAGTTTTCATTATTGCTTAACAGCTTACTCTGTAACGTGAACAGTGAGCATGCTATTGATCTGTGGTTCTTAGACTTTTCTGGCTCCATCACCACCCAACCAGCCTGTTAAAAATATAAAAATACGTATTTCTGGTGCTCCCTCCCCAGAGAATTTGCATCCTCCCCCCCAAGAACTTCTGGTGATTCTGATGCAGGTGGTTCACAAATCA
>PVKM010044746.1:0-12147 GCA_004027735.1 Carollia perspicillata | reverse complement strand
GATATGAGCAAACCTTGAAGACATGCTAATTGAAACAAGCCAGTCACAAAAGGACAGATCTTATGCGATTTCATTTATGTAACGTACCTAGAGGAGGCAATTCGTAGAGACGGAGAGGAAAATGAACAGTGGTTGCCAGGGCTGGGCGGCAGGGTAGACGGATGGTTTTTGTGTAACAGGTGTGAAGTTTCAGTTTGGAAAGGTGGAAGCATTCTGGAGATGGACGGTGACAGCTGCAGAATGATGCGAACGTACTCACTGTACTTAGTGCCACAGTTAAATGACAGGATTAACACAGAAGTATTTATGTTATGTATGCTTAGCCACAATAAAAACAAACAATGTATTCAAGAAATATGTATTGCTTGACTATTGCACAAAGCACTGTAGTAGGGATGTGTCGGTAAACAAACTAGAAGGTCATTGTCTCCACTGAGGGGGCTCTGCTCCTGCACTTCCGCCCCCATATTTCCAGTCAATCTGTCCCCTAATTATGTCTTGCACTTCCTTAACAGAATATAAATTCCTTAAAGATAGGGAACTAGATCTTGTTCACCCTATATTCCTAGAGCTTAACATGATGTTGCACATGTAGACACTGCTCAAAATAATTGATTGAATAAGTGAGTAAAATTCCAGCCAAAGAAGTCTGCCTTCTTCCTTTCTCATATTTTCTAGCCTGTCAGTATATAACATTTCTGGAAGTTAGTCTGCTATATTTTCAAAAATAAAAGAATAGAGCCTCATGTTAAATTCACTTTAAGTTGTTCTGTTCACAGATAACTAAGTGCATAAATTATGTCCTTGGACAAGCTAATGAGTGCCCCGAAGCCTGTTTCCCTCGCCTATGATGTAGGGATGATGCTAGCCGTCCTGTGGTGGCGGTCTGCTGCTTTGCAATCTGAAACCCACTAGCCCATCCGCAGGTGACAGCTCAGGGCTGAAACCTGTGACCAAGGCCAGGCTCTAGAACTGTGTGGAACCCCAGCCACAGTAACACAAGGACAGGCCTACATAAAATCTGGAGCTGTGCCCTGGCTTGCGTGACTCAGTGGATTGAGTGCCGGTCTGCAAAGCAAGGGGTCGCCGGTTCCATTCCCAGTCAGATCATATGCCTGGGTTGCTTGGTAGGTCCCCAGTAGGGAGCACTAAAGAGGCAATCACATATTGATGTTTCCCTCCCTTCATCCCTCCCTTCCCCTCTATCTAAAAATAAATAAATAAAATCTTTTCAAAAAAATCTGGAGCTCTTAGAGCCATCCTATAATAAAACGGGGCCTAAAAATGGTGACAACACCAGAAAGCAAACCAAGGAACATGGAGAGAGAAATCAATTCCTGGTAATGATGCTGGACTTCTGGATACTTTACCTGAAGTATCTGTCTGAGTTCTCAGAGCCAAAATAATATTTCTTTTTTTACTTAAAATAGTTTGACCGTTGCAACAGAACTAAGTCTCAATTAAAATAAATATCTCCCAAAAAATGTTACAAAGATTAAATGAGATCTTCATGCACTACATATTGCACACTCGATAAACGGACAAATGTTAACTATGGTGACAGTTCATTGTTATGATAGAAATTCCCTGGCTTCCTCTTCTTCTTCCCTTTCAACTCATGTGCTCTGTTCGGGAATTCTGCCTTCATGGATACTCTCTATTGTGGTGACAGAGATAGAGGGATGGCGAGGACAAAGCTTGTCTGCCACCGCTTCCTAACCCCACAGCCCGACAACCAGCACTAACTGATCACAGCAGTCATTCCTACTGCGTCAGGGCCTGGCCACGGATTCATAGTCAACCCAGTTCTCCAGGCAGCCTCGACCCATCAATCAAAGATGACATGCAAAATGAAACCAATTCTCTCAGCTCCAGAACAGCAGTTGACAAAGTTTTTCCATAAAAAACTAGGTAGGGTTTTACGCATGGTCTCTATTATATATTCTTCTTTGTGTTTTGATTTGTTTATAGCCCTTTAAAAATGTAAAAACCATTTTTGCTCTCTCAGCTGTACAAAACCCCCTGCTCTGCATCCTTGAACCAGAGTCGGAGGCTTTCCCAGGGCACCAGGCACCGGCTTCATCTCTTCTGTAGGGCTCCTGGGAGCCCAGGAATGGAGTGCTTGGAAGTGCTGCCTTAGTCAGAGGTGCACCCACAGAACACACTGAGCTGCCCAAAAAGTAACAGAGGAGCTTTGATGATGGGAGAGGGTTCCTGTTCTCATTACACCAATCCCAGAGCCAGCTGAAATGCACACTCTGGGGGAAGCTGCAACCCAAGGAAGGGCACAAAGTTCACACTTCACCTCTGCCTACGGAACCAAACCCCCTCACCTCAGAGAGCTGGACTTCCACCCCCACCACCAAACCTGAGGTGTTTTGACTTTTTTATGAGGGAAGTAAGGAAAGAGTTCAGATCACTACATTTACATGGTCAGTCTGATCTCTCACACATGCGCGCTCACAAACACACACCTCTGAAATGGTTCCAAGACAGTATGTCACACTTCCCAAAACTTTTTATTGTGGAGTAGTATATGTAAGACTGATTTGGTCCTCCTCTATGCCATCCTTTATGTTTGTTCCTGCCTTTAGGAAAAAGGATCGAACTTTGCCTGACTGATACTCAGTTACTCATTCAACAAACATCTCCCAATCCATCTCCCAAGGCACTTGCAGGTAGGGAAGACCGAGAGGTAGATGATGATGCAGAGTAATGAGAGAGGCACGTGCAGGGTACCAGGCCAGCACCAAGCAAGAACAGCTTGGTCAGCTCAGAGTGGGGGCACCAGGCGTTCTGCTGGAAGGCAGTATGGCTGCAGCTGCATCGGGAAGAATACATAGGAGTTTACCCAACAAGGAAGGGTGGGAGGGCGACAGGCGCTGAGACTCCGAGGCTGGGGCCGAGGCCCTCAGGGGGAGGCTTGGGAGATGAGGCTGAGGTGAGGAAACAGGATGGGGTCATGAAATTCTACGGAGTCCAAACTTTATCCTGAAAGCCACAGAAAACCTCTGCAGGAAATGAAGCAGAATAACAGGCTTAGGTTTCCATTTCCAAAGTGAGCATTCTAGTTGCAATTTGGAGAATAGACTGGAGCAAGAGTGTCCTGATTGGGAGCAAGCAGCCCAGTGTGAAGGCAGCTGGAGCAATTCAGGCAGGAAGTTATGAGGCCATGAACTAACTGGTGAAAATGGCAAAAAGACTAAAAGCTCACATTTGTGTGGCACTTACTACTGACTAAGCACTGTGTGGAGTGCTTTCTGAGGGTTAACTCATTTTATCTTTACAACAAGCCTGAGATAGGTTTGGTTCTATTATCAACATCGAGGCACAGATCAGGAAACAGAGAGGTAAAGAAAGGAGCCCAAGGTCTGGGAGCTATTCAGGTTCCAACCACAGCTCAAATCAAGCAGTCTGGCTGCAGAAGCCGCGCTCACCGCAGCTCCTAGCACCCTGCTAAGAGGAGTATTCAGAAGTGGGCACTGATGGTTGCAAGTGAGACTCCAGGACAACTTCCAGTGGTGTGTAGTGGGTACCTGAACATTTGGGTTTCACTTCTTGAGCCTCTCCCACTGAAGAAGGCCCCTCCCCAAGTCTGCACTCAGCCCCCAACGGCGGCCCCCGCACCCACACTCCCCTCTTCATCCCACCACCCCCTTCTCCTTTGCAGCCCTTGCATGCTGCGTTTGACCCTAAAACCCAGGCGTCTTCCAGTTGTGAAAAGCCTCACAAGCATTGCTCTTTAGGTCTGAGGAGCACCCACAGAGAGCCCCGCTCTTTGTAATACAGCTGTTGAGGCCTATTTTCAAATCAGACAGAGCTGGGAAAACTTTGGGCAAGCTTGTGTGGTTTCCTTCTCCGCGGGTGAGGCGGCCCTCGGTGGCCCTGCCTCTGTGTTTCGCACTAGTTTTTTCTATGAACAGAACGTGAACCATCACTTAAGGCCAACGTGCAACCCACTTGGCCGGCCTGGCCTGCAGCCTCAGGCAGACCCTCAGGAAGAAAGCGGCCCTGGCTGGGAGATCTGTAGACAGCCAAATGGCTTTCTTTCTCTGGGCATTGAAGTGGAAGCGCGCATCTGCAGCGAGAAACTTGTGTATTTCCTGCGGACAGGGAGACCTCCTGCCCCTCCCCGGGTTGATACAACCCACTTTGCACATCCTGCTTCTCTGAAGCTAAAAATAAACCGGTATGCACTGAAAAATACTCAAACACATCTCCCCAGCACACCCCTTCCCGAGTCCCCGAGGGCCGGAGCCGCAAATCTTTCAGGTCCAGAGTCCAAAATGCAGACCACTCCCCCTGTGTTTTCAGCTAATGCCTTTCAGACGCTCCCAAAGCCCCTTCCCCGGTCTCTACTTCGGGCACACGTCTTCTGTGGCCTCTCAGGGCCGAATTCGTAGGCCCAGGAACCAGCCCGTGTCCTCGACCTTGACCCCAACCCCCACCCAGGCCAGACGCTCCCGAGGTCCCCAGGCCAGCAGGCTCACGAACGCCCCCTTCCGACCCAGCGCGCCCCATCCTGCCCGCCCCGCGCACCTCTGTGCGTCCCTCTCCGCAAAGTTGCTCTCTCCTTTTCTGTCATTCACCCTCAGGGTCTTTGGTTTTGTTTTCTTTTCCCTCAGAGGCACTAACAGGGCGAAGTGAATCAGGGAAGGGCTGTGGGGACAGGTCCCCAGGACCGCACGCTCCTCCTGCCCGCCCATGCGCCCGCTGCACCCCAAGCGCGCCCGTCCCCACAGCAGCCACTCCCCCACCCCCACCGCACCCCCGCCCCCGCCGCCTACCCCACCCCAGGCTGTAACCCCGACTCTTCTCTGGCTCCAGAGAAACGGAGGGCAGACAGTGCGACTCACCGCCTCAGCTGCTGCCGGCGTCTGTGTCGCCGCAGGCGAGGCGACGGCAGCGCCTTCCCTCCGCCCGCCTCCCCCTGGACAGCAGTGCAGCCTGCCGCGCCCCCCTCCTCAGCCTCGCTCGCTGCCTCCCTCCTCACAACCGCCCACCCCGCCTCCCGACTGCGCCCGCCTGGCAGGCAGCCTCTCTTGGGGTTTAGGGGGGCCAAGCTGAGGTGCGGGGTTTTGCAGGTGCAGTGGATGCCCCCGCCTTGCCCTGGTGCGGCCACCGGACTCATCCACATTGTGCACCCTAGTCCTCGTCCACCGCCCAAATTTCTGGCCAGGCTGCGCTGGCACTGTCCAAAGGGCGCCATCCGTTTGCCTGTTCGGTCGTGGGGTGGTCAAACTCGACCCACAGCACCTTTGGTTAGGCTTTGATGTGGGGCGGAGAGAGGCGACTGGAGTCCCTGATGGTGGCAGTGAAGTTCAAGGGGGCCTTGGAAGGACATGCTCACAGGTGTGAGGGGCTGCTCTTGCCTAACCAGTGTTTTCTCTATTCAAAGCCTTCTGTGCATTGTCTAGGGATGGCTTAACAAAAATTCGGAAGAAGGACGTCTGAGGGGGCACCTTCCACTCCCACCGCCACCTGTGGACCACCCCAGAATGTCACCAAATCATCGCTCCACTGGAGAGATACAAAGCATGTGTCCTGTCTATTCGTTCAACCAGTATGTTTTGGTCGTACTGTGTTGGCCACTCATGACCTTTCAAAAAGCCACTGTAACTTCTTGCGTTTGTCAACCCCAGGTTCATTTCCAGAACCTATCAGAGGTGCAAACAGCAACTTCCATTCATTGATTTAAACATTTGCTGGTTAAAAATAGCAAAAGGTGCCATGTTGTAAAGCTGTAAAGTCACCTTGACCTGCCCGTGTTTGTTATCATAATGACAAAGTCTTTCAATATGACTAGCCATAGAAACGACAGTTTCATTTAGGTCTGAACAGCTGCCAACTCTGATTTGAAAATCAAGTTAATAGGTTCGCCTATCGGAAGCCATCCTCTTCGTTCTGCCTTCAGTTCCCACATCATCTACTCCCCCAGGCACTGCTTGAACAGCGGCATTGTTGGAGAGGCCAGTAAACCAAGACTGGATCCTCAAACTCATTCCTGTGTGGATTCTGTCCATACCCACCGGAACCATCCAGCAAGCTGGCCTGTTGTTTTGTTTGTCAATGCTTGGCCTCGGCCTCATCCCCAGAGATTCGGATTTAACTGATTGCAGGTGCAGCCTTGCCTGGGCATGTTTTCCTTGGACCCCAGGAGATTGTAATGTACAGCCAGGGTTGGCAACCTGGGCTTGGGCAGTCGTCAAACAGAGCCTAAGGCAATGGGATGCAGAGGAGAAAGTTCTGAAGCCAGGAAAAAAAAAAGGTCTGAAGCAGGTGTTGCCAATTCCAATGTCCCTAAAGGGCTTAAGGAATTAAGGAGCAGGCACAAAGAGGTGGCTTTGGCTGGGTATCCCCGGGCAGACTGCATCGTGACATCGTGCCGCCAAGTGGGCAGCTTCCTTTTTCTACACGGGAAATGCAGGTCCAGCATGGCCGACAAGTTGGGCAGGTTTTTTAAAAATTTTCCATTTGGTTTTGGTTTTGGTTCTTCTTTTTCAGAGAAGCCAGAAATGCACATGTAATGTGAACTGTTCTCAATTTAAAACATTGGAAGCTAATATTTACATCTTTTAAATGCTCTATAGGCCAAGAAAGGTTTGTGGGCCACAAGAGGTCCCCAGGTCACTGGCTGGCCAGCTGCGATCCGGGCTGGTGGGTGCCTACGGGCCCTGCAGGAAGACCTCGGAGGCAGCAGTGGGGAGGTGACAGTGGTTGGGGTGGCAGTGTCACTCAGTCATTTTAAACCCACTTTCTTTATTTTTAAACCTTGCTTTGATTATCTCTGCTTTTTAATAAAAGCTTTATTGAGATATAATGTATATAGTATAAAATCCGACCATTCGGAATATAAAATTTAATGTTTTTACTATACTCACAACTATCGCCACAATCAATTTTAGAACTGACCGGATCACCCCCCCAAAAAAATGCTGTACCTACTAGCACTCATTCTCTTCTTTCTCCCAGGCCGCAGCCGTTAACATCCACTAAACTGCCTATGTCTGTAGATTTTCCTGTTCTGGACACTTCATAAAATGAAGACTGCGTACAATGCAAAGTCTGTTCAGACTGGTTTCCGTAACTTAGTACAGTGTTCATCCATGTCATCAGTACTTCATTTCTTGTTATGAACAAATAAGACCCCATGATATGGACACATCGTTTATCTGTTATCAATCCATGGCAATTTGGGGTATTTCCACTTTTTGGCTATTATGAGTAACATTCTATGAACCTTCCCATGTAGGTTTGCGTGTGGGTGGATGTCTTTATTCCTCGTGGGTGTGTATCTAGGAGTAGAATTGCTGGGCCACATGGCAATTCTATGTTGGACATTTTGAGGAACAGCACCCAGTGTTCCAAAGGAGCCGCACCATTTCACGTTTGCACCAGCAGTGGGTGGGGGTCCCAGTTTCTTCACATCCTCACCGACACTTGTTATTTGCCATTTTTAAGTTTCGCCATCCTAGTGCGAAGTGATATCTCATTGTGGCTGTGATCTGCATTTTCCTACTGGTTAAGGGTGTTGATCATCTTTTCATGTGTTTATCTTCTTTAGAGAAATGTCTTTTCAGATCCTTGGTTCATTTTTTAACTGGGTTATTTGTCTATTAGTATTTTTATTATTAAGGTGTAAGAAAGAGTTCTTTAAATATTCTGAATATAGTCCCCTATCAGATATATAATTTGCAAATATTTCCTCCCATTCTGTGGGCTGTCTTTTCATTTTCTTGGTGGTATCTTTTGAGGAACAAAAGTTTTCACTCTAATGAAACACATATTATCTATGTGTTCTTTCATCCTTTGTACTTTTGCCATCGTATCTAATAGGTTTTGCCTAATTCAAGGTCACAAAGATTTATGCCTGAATATTTGGCCTTACTTTTTAATTTTTTATTTTTAGATTTTAAAGATTTTATTTATTTACTTTTAGAGAGAAGAGAAGGGAGGGAGGAAGATAGGGAGAGAAATATCAATCGATTGCCTCTCACATGCCCCCACCTAGGGACCTAGCCCACAACCCAGCCATGTGCCCTGACTGGGAATTGAACTAGTGACCTATAAGTTCACAGGCCAATGCTCAGTCCACTGAGCCACACCAGCCAGGTGGGCCCTACTTTTAAAAATGTTCCTTAACTGTGTGATACTGGAAACAAGGAACACTGAGACAACTGGCATTGGGCTCATAGTCAGAGTCTCTCACTTCCACAGGTTTAATTTGCTGGGACAGCTCTCACCACAGCACTGGGTCAAGTTTGGGCACCAAATTGAAGTTTTCGTCTAGGAAGCAACTGAATGTATAAATTTTGGACTAGCTAGGCCAACAACAGCATGTATTTGTTCATCCACTCCACAAATGTTTTTTGAGGGTTTCCTATATACTTGAACTATTCTAGGTTCTCCAGACACAGCCCTAAAGAAGACAGACAAGATCCATGGTCTGGTGATCTGGGGAGGTTTCCAGTTCAATGGCAGAGAGATAGATGGCAGGCGGGGTGGGAGGGGGAGCAAAATACATAATAAGGACTGTATCAAAAATTCACGTAGAGCAGCATGCTGGGACAACTAGGGAACCAGCCAGGCAGAGGAAACACCATGCAGAGGGTTTAGTTCAGAGGGGAAATTGCACAGCTTATTCTGAAAACACAAAGGAATCTCATGTAGTTAGTGCTGTAGTTGGAGGTCAGTGGAGCTGTAGCTGGTGGCTAAATTTCCTGGAAAGAAGAGCCGTAGCCAAAGGTTGGGCGCTAAGACTTTATAGGACAGTGAAACCCCCCAGGGAAGAACTGAGAGAGGACAGCAGTGAGTCAGGAGCAGAGGTAGAGCAGCTGTAAGGAAGGGTGTCACCCGGCTCCTTGTTGTCACTAGAGTTGCAGGAAGCACCGTGGGCTTATATGAGGCATTATGGAGGCATCAGTTGAAGAAGGATCCAGGAGAAAGGGCATGAATTCTGGTCTTCAGAGAAGCAGTGTAAGGCTTCTGAAGCTCCAAACCCCTGTCGGAGGTGAGGGGAAAGAGTACTGCTGTGGTGGGAAGAGAAGCAGTTAGTTTGCAGGCTCCTTGCTCCCATTGGCCAACGTTCATTACCATCACTCCCGGATTGCATGTGAGTGGCCACCAAGTAGGTGTCCGGGAAGCACTAGGGAAGTCCCCAGGTGTCTGGCAAAAGGCATGCACTGGGAGGTGAGGTGCCATTGGGCTGTATCCAAAAGCCACTTGAAAGATGGGGAGCAGCAGTCCCAGTGAGCTCCCCAGTCTGAGATAGTGCGACCCAAGTAGCAGCAAGCTGGCTCTATGACCACAATGACAGCACGAACCATTGCTAGATCTTTCTAGAAAATTGGTGTGTTGTCATCAATACAGTGGGCAAAGGGAGAACGAAATGTGACCAGAGAATGGCAGGGCCAGGCTGTGAATTGCTGTGTGAGTCAGGGTAAAGAAAATCCATTCTAGTTGAAATTTATTCTAAGAACAACACAAGGTCATGGAGGGCTCTTCACAAATTTATATACAATAAATAAAATTCACTTTGTAAAGGAACAGCTCTGCAAATTTGGATAAATGCAGAGTTGTCCAGCCATCACCACCATCAAGACCCGAAGCAGTGCCATCACCCCGACAGTGCCGCTGCCCATGGAGTCAAGCCCTCCCCTCGCCGTAACCCAGGCGACCACTGGTGCAGGTTTTGGCTCTGTAGTTTTGTCTGTTCAAGGAGGTCATATCAATGGAATCATACAGGGCGTAGCCTTTCAAGTAGGTCTCCTTTCACTTAGCATCATGCAAGTGTGATTCATCTGTGCTGTTGAGTGCATTGTTGGTTTATTCCTTTTATACTGTATGAATGTACCACAGGCTGTTTATCCATTCACCAGATTAAGGAAATTTAGCTTATTTCCTGTTTGGGGCAATTGTGAATAGAACTACTGTAAATGTTTGCCTACAGGATTTTATGTGAATAGACTTATCATTTCATTTGGGTAAATATCTAAGACTTGGGATTGCTGGATCCCATGGTGAGTGTTTACCTATGTAAGGAACCGCCATTTTGTTGTACACTTGAAACTAATATAATGGTATATGTCAATTATATTTTATACAAAATATAAAAATAAATAAAAAGAGAAACTGCCAAACTGCTTTGAATTGCATTCCCAACAGCAGCATAGGAACATTCCAATTGTTCTATTTCTGTTTCAGAACTTGATATTGCTGGATTTTTGTTGTTTTGTTTTATTTTAGGCACTTTAAAATGTAATGGCTTTAATTTTCATTTCCCTAATAACTAATGATGTTGAGCATCTTTTCATGTGTTTATCTGCCACCTATTGATTCCATTGAAATGTCTTTCAAAATGTTTTCTATTTCTTACCTCATTCATTTGCTCGCGCATTAATCAGTTTGTTGTTTACGTATATTGGACACAAAGCCTGCATCAGTTATGTGTCTCGTAACCATTTTTCTCCCAATACATGCTGCGTCTTTTTATTCTGTTACAACAGTCCTTCACAAAGCAAAAGTTTTAATTTTGATGAAATCTAATACATAAATTCTTTGTATGTCATCCTTATGGTGTTATATCTCTTTACCTAATCCCACATCACAAAGGCTTTCTCTTAAATGTTTATAGTTCTGCATTTTTATTTAGGCCTAGTATCCATTTTGAGTTCATTTTTGCATGAGGGACCAGGTAGAGGTCAAGGTTCATCTTTTTTGCTTACGGATATCCAATTATTCCAACACCATTTATTGAAAAGGCCATTTTTTTCTCCATTTAATTGTCTTGCAATCAGCTGACCCGATTTGTGTGGATTTACTTCTAGACTCACCATTCAATTCCAATGATCTGTGCGTCTGCCCTTTCGCTAGTACCACACTGTCTTGATTACTGCAGGTTTTTTATGAGTCTTGAAATCAAGTGGTGCAAGTTCTCCAACTTTGTTCTTTTTGTTTAAAATTATCTTGACTGTTTTAGTTCCTTTGCCTTTCCACATATGCTTTTGAATATTTTGTCAACATATACACAATTCCTATTGAAATTATGATTGTAACTGCCCTGAATCTATAGACCAATTTGAGGATAATTAGCAGCTTAACAATGTTCACTTTTATAATCCTTAAAATATGATAAATTTCTCTATTTAAGTCTTCTTTGATTTCTTTTATCAGTGTTTTGTAGTTCTCAGCATAAAGACCCTACACATTTTAAAATATATTTTATTGATTATGCTATTACAGTTGTCCCAATTTTACTCGCTTTGCCCCCTCTACCCGGTACCCCCATTCCCTCCAGCATTCCCCCCACCTTAGCTCATGACCATGGGTTGTACATATAAGTTCTTTGGCTTCTCCATTTCCTATGCCATTCTTAACATTTCCCCTGTCTATTTTGTACCTACCAATTAGTATTTCTTAATCCCTGCACCTTTTCCCCCCATTTCCCCTTTTCCCCTTCCCAACTGATAATCCTCCAAATGATCTCCATATCTACGATCCTGTTTATGTTCTGTTTGTTAACTTAGTTTCATTTTTAAGATTCAATTGTTGATAGTTGTGAATTTATTACCATTTTAGTGTTCATAGTTTTGATCTTCTTTTTCTTATATAATTCCCTTTAACACATCATATATTAATGGTTTGGTGATGATGAACTGCTTTAGTTTTGCCTTGTCTGGGAAGCACTTGATCTACCCTTCCATTCTAAATGATAACTTTGCAGGATAGATTAATCTAGATTGTAGGTCCTTGCTTGTCATCACTTTGAATATTTCTTGCCAATCCCTCCTAGCCTGCAAAGTTTATTTTGAAAAATCAGCTGACAGTCTGATGGGAATTCCTTTGTAGTTAATTAACTGCTTTTCTCTTGCTGCTATTAAGATTCTCTCTCTATCTTTAACCTTTGGCATTTTAAATATAATGTGTCTTGGTGTGGTCCTCTTTGTGTCCATCTTATTTGGGACTCTTTGTGCTCTCTGGACCCGTATGTCTATTTCTTTCACCAAACTAGAGAAGTTTTATTTCATTATTTTTTTAAAGCTTTCAGTTTCTTGCTCTTCCTCTTCTCCTTCTGGCATCCCTATGATTCAGTTGGTGGTATGTTTGAAGATGTCCCAGAGGCTCCTTAGCCTATCTTTGTTTTTTTTT
>PVKM010044745.1:0-12152 GCA_004027735.1 Carollia perspicillata | reverse complement strand
ATGCTATTTTGCCCTCCCTTGAGAATACCCAAGGATAAGATTCATCCTAAACTAAGAGTTACTCCCTTTATTCCCCATAACATGTTTTCACATATGAAAATCAGTCATTCCCTTGCTCATTGCCCCCAGTAGACTGAGATCTGTAAAGGCAAACTGTGTATTATTTATTGCTATATCTGAAGCTCCCAGCCTAGTTTATGGGCTCAATAAATGTTTGTTATGAGAATAAATATTTAGCCAGAGTGGTGAGAATGTAGCAAAAGTAGATGACCATTTTGATTTAAAACATTTCATCTGTGATAGTCAATGAACTATCACAGTGACTGGCACAGTGACTGGCTTGTCCTTTGTCTGAAGTGGTGAGCTTGATGGAGCAGTCGAGACTTTTAGGGTGCTTGTTGGTTCTCAAACAGCTAATAGTTTCTTCTATAAAGCTTAAATGCTTTCATACAGAGGATGACAAACGAGGGCATTAAAGGCAGCGTTAGCCGGGAAATACGGAGAAATTGCTTAGCTTGCTGATTTTAGAGGCGACCTGAGTCTTTCCTTGCACAGCAAGGCAAAGGTAGGGCCCTGATGAGTGCTCCCAGTGCCCCTGAGAAAATTTTCATAGCACTAATTCAATGATCACATTACTACTAAATAATCAGTAACCAGCCATCATTTCCATGCCTTGTGTTGACTGAGCCAATGAGGCAGGACATTGGCTTTCATCTTGAAGTTCGTGCCTACCAGAGTGCCTGCTACGACGCCTCAGTGTTCAGGAGGCCTAGGTTTCTTGGCACTTCATGAAGTAGACAGTGGCTGGAATAGATATTTTCACTGGAATCGTCCAAACCATGCCAATCTTGCATTCCTTTTATCACTTTTTCATCTCTTTTCTTACTGCTCACTTTAAATTTTCTCCGACCCTTTTATCCTTTTCCTCAGAAACCCAAAAGGCTGCCTTGCTACTCCCCTAAACATTTGGATAAATAGTCAAATAATAATAATAAAAGAATTTTGTTAAAATCATAAATAAAGCATTTCATTTACAAGGTAACAGGTTAATGGGAGGCAGCTTTTCGATACATTTAGTATCTTAATTTTACATGGGGATGCATTTCTGTGAGCTCCCAGGGCTTTGACAGGTATTTTTTTTTTTATGTTTACAAAAAACATCACTGAAGAACCAGGATAGAGGTGTCATATCACCTTCACCCAGTAAAAGAGCAACCTAAGCTTCGATTGCTAAGTGATTCACTCACAGGCATGCAGCTCATCACGGGACTGCAGGCCACTCCCTGCACGTTCTGTGGCACAGACACTCAGAAGTGATGAAAATGTTGACATGGCTGCTCAGCAAATGCAGGGAATCAGTTACCAGCAAATCAGTTTTTCTGATGTTATCAATATGCACTTAACATTGTAACAACTACTGCTTGAGGTGGAAACAAACAGAAAATGTATAAGAATATAATACAGTTTGCTTTTAAATGTTGACTTTAATATTTGCTTGTATATTATGGGAATGCTATAATTTTTATCACATGAAGGTCTACAATCATCTAAACTAACCATCTCATGATAAAATAATTACTCCATACTAACTATTCCAACTAACAGATAAGCACTTTACATATGAACAAAGACATGTGGTACTTAAAAAGTTTGTAAATCCAGTTTATTAGAATACACTTGACCCTTTGCTTAGTAAGATAAAAATGTTTTATTAAAAACGAAGTAAGGGTGCTCACTTTAAAAAATAATTCTAGCTATAATGAGTAAGCATCAATAGGTTTCTGATAAGATAATAAAATAGATTTAACATAATATTTTGAATAGTCATAGATTCCAGCAAGTTGCTAAATAGTCCAGACATCCCTGCCACCCTTCACCAAGTCCCCACCAGTGGTTAAAGCCTGTGAAGCTGTAGTAGGACATCAGAAGCAAGGAATGGGCATTGGCACGGTGTGTGTAGGGTTATGCTATTTTACTACACGTGCAGGTTTACGCAGCCACCACAGTGATCCAGATGCAGAACCGTTCCACCACCGTAAAAATGCCCCTAGTGCTAACACTTAGTGCTAACACTTACAGACACACCCACTGGCTTGTCCCCCCATCCCTTAGCCCCTACCAGTCACTGATTAGATCTTCATCTCTACAATTGTATTATGTCTAGAGTATTGTATTATTAGAATGATATAATGTGTCACCTTTTGCTATTGAGTTTTTTTACTCTGTATAATGCCTTTGAGACCTATTCAAGTAGTTGTGTGTATCAATAATTTGTTCTTTTCTATTACTAAGTAATATTCCATGGTATGCATGTGCCACCGTTTGTTTAACCGTCATAGGACATTAGGTTGGTTTCAGTTTCAGGCTGTTATAGATAAAGTTGCTATGAATAATCATATACATGTTTTTGTGTGGGCATAGTTCTTATTTCTTTGGGATGAAGACCCAGGAGGATCATTGTTGTATAATATGGTAAGCAGGGTTTTTTTGTTTGTTTGTTTTTGTGTTTTAAAGAAACTGCCAAACTACTTTGTATAGTGGTTGTACAATTTTACAACCCCTACAGCAGTGTATGAGAGATCCAGTTTTTTCACATTCTCACCAGCATTTGGTGTGACCATGATTTTTTTTCCTAATTTTAACTCATCTAGTAGGTATGTAGTGATATTTCTTAATGTTATTAATTTATAGTTTCTTAATGTCTGGTGTTAAGAATTATTTCCAATGCTTACTTGCTATCTATATATTCTTTTTTGAGGAAGTGGTACTTCATGGCTTTTCCTCTTTTCCTCGTTGTGTTGTTAGTTTTTCAAATGTTGTGTTTTGAAGGGTGTTTGTATGTCCTACAAATAAGTTATTTGTCAGATATGTGGTTTGCAAGTAATTTCTCTCAAAAAAATTTGCAAAATTTTTTGAAAATTTCTCTCAAATTTTTGCAAAATTTCTCTCATTTTAATCTGAAAAATGTCTTTTCATTCTTTTGACAGGGTCTTTCACAGAACAAAATATCTAACTCTGATGAAGTCTGTTTTTTCATTGTTTTGTAGACCATGTTTTTAATGTCACCTTAGAACTCTGCCAAGTCCTTCTTCACAAAGATTTTTTTCCTACAATATCTTCTACAAGTTTTATGGAAATTAATCTATGATTCATTTTGAAATTTTGTGTATAATATGTTAAGTTTAGGTCAGAGTTTGTTTTTTGCCTATGAATATTCCATTGATCTCATAACATTTGTTGAAAAGGATCTTTCTCACCCAATTCAATTGCTCTTTACCTTAGTCAAAAATCAGCTGGACATATTTGTGTGGAGCTATTTGTGAGTTCATTATTATGATTCACTGATATGTGTCTATGTCTCTGCCAATGCTACACTATCTTGATTACTGTAACTATAATATTGGTAGTCACTTCTCTCACTTTATTTTTTAAAGATTAATTTTGCTATTTTGATTATTTTATATTTGCATATCATTTTTAGAATAATTTTGTCTATATCTACAGAAAATCTTACTGAGATTTGGACAGTAAAGGCTTTAAACTTGAATTTCAATTTGGGGGTAATTGGCATCTTTACTAGATTGAGTCTTCCAATCCATGAACATGGTATGCCTGTCAGTTTATTTAGATCATTTTTTTTTATTTCTTTCATCAGCATTATGTAGTTTTCAGCATAAAAAGTATATGCATGTTTTTCTAGATTTACACCTAGTATTTGGGTTCTTAAGTGATGATTATTTATGGAATTATATTTTTCTGTGTTTATTGCTAATATATAGAAATACAATTTGTTGATCTTATAGATTATAATCTAACTTACTCATTAGTTATAGAAGGACTTTTGTAGATTCCTTGTGGGTTTTGCATATATAATTATGTCAACTACAAATAGGGACAATTTCTTCATTCCTTTATCTGTGTGCCTTTTATTTGTCTGGTATTATTGTGCTGCCTGGAACTCCCAGTATTATATTTAATAGAGATGGTGGAAATAAACATTTTTACCACATTCCCAATCTTAGGGGAAAAGCATTAAGTCTTTCACTGTTAAGTATGATTTTATTTGTAAGTACTTTTATATGTTCCTGATCACATTCAGGAAGCTCACTGCTGTTCTTATTCTTCCAAGATTTTTGAAATCACAAATTAGTGTTGAATTTCCTCAAATGATTCTTTACATGAATATAATGATCTGATTATTTAAGCCTATTTTTAATGGCATAGTCTAGGATCCAGCAATCCTACCAATGGAAATTAAAAATGTAGGTCCACAAAAAATGTATACATGAATGTTAATAACAGTTTTATTTAAAATAGCTAAAATGTAAGAAAAAACCCAAATATCCAATAGTAGATGAATGGGTAAACTCAATGTGTATTCATAAAATGTAATGCAATGAAAGAGAACAAGCTACTGGCATAAGCAATAACATTAATTAATCCCAGAAACACTGTGAAGTGAAGGAAGCCAGACACTGTATACTTTATGAATCCATGTACAGTAAATTCTAGAAAAAATAACTATGATATATTGATAAAATCAAAACAGTAGTCATCTTATGTTGGGGGTGATCATTGGGGTGCCAGAAATGTTCTCTGTTTTCATTGGGATGCCACTTACATAGGTTTATACAATAAAAACTACTACAACTGAAGACTTAAAATGGAAGTGTTTCATCACATATAAATTATACTACATTTTTTTAAAAAAATAAAAAAACTTTTACTGGCATACAAGGTCTTTCCAGAAAGTATCCATCCATGTAATATGAAAAATAAAGACATTTATTGAAGAAGATACAAGAAACACTTGTACATAGGACAATGACACCTCAGTTCCCTTCAAAGTAAGCACCTTGGGACCTCACACAGTTCCCCCAATCACCTTCAGCTGCCCTGTTGTAGTTTCCTGAATCTCATCGAGGGTCTGAAATCTCTTCCCTTTCAAAGGTGATTTTAGTTTGGGGAAAAGCCAGAAGTTGCAGGGTGCCAAATCTGGGCTGTAGGGCAGCTGAGTCATCTGGTTGATTTGATGTTTCGCCAAAACACTCTGCACAAGGGAGGCATGATGCATGAGTGGGCGCAATGTAGTGATGAAGCTTCCAATCACCAGTTGACCATAGCTGCCGCCTTCCGAATCATCTGAATAGTTTCCTCAGAGGGATGCTCAAGCTTAATGCAGAATTTGATGCAGATCCATTGCTCTACTTGCTTCGTCACTTTTAATGTGATAGCCACACAGTACACATGCTCACTCAATGGCAGTTACCACCCCCATGAAGTTGTCATTGTTTATGCATGCACATTCCAGTCCATTCTCCTTGGCTGCCCAGGTTACGTTGATGTCAAACAAACCATTACCATTGTATTAACAATGATGGGAGTTTTTCCAGACAGACCTCGTGTGCTTCCTTTGTTTTAAGTGATTTTATTTTTTAATATGTAGAATTGAGCTCTCTTACACTTCAAAAATTTTGTATTGAATTAAGAGTTTAAATATTTTTGTTTAACTTTTATTTAATTCCTTGGTGACTCCTGTTCTCTGTATATATACAAAATGTAGGGTGTGGCACACATAATGCCCCTTTTATTACAAAAATTTTATTACAAAACCATAAGCATGTAGTTCTGTAAAATAACAATATTGTAGTCAAGCACACCATATGACATTTTAGATGAAATGTTCAAATTAAAACTAGAAATTATTTCACCCATATTATTATTCTACCAACTGCACTCAAACAGGTGTTACTTCTGCCGGACCTTGTACATACATATATATCATATTTCCTTGAATCCATTTTATATCTTTTATTATTCCTCTATTATCCTTTATGGTTACTATATACCATGTATTCACCTACAGTTTACTGTCTTTGGTTATAACACCTTCTAATTTCATTATAATTTCCGATGGTTTGCTTTTCTAAATCTTTCTTGAGAATGGTCTATTCTTTTCCTTATCTTTGCATTGTTGTCTAGTCACCTAATTTCTGAGCTTCTCTTTTTCTAATTTTTTTGTTCTTTCACTGGTTTGCTTTCTTTATTTCTTTTAGCTTATTTTGAAACATTAGAGTTTAGTTTTCATCTTTTGTGACCACATTTTTTTGTGGTGATTTTATTTTCATCTTTTTTTTTTGTTTCTAGTTTGAATAAAATAGAATTCTCAGAACTTGTAAGAAGAAAAATTTTTTCCAGAGAAAGCAGACATTGATCAAAGTAACTTTAACAACATTACTATTCCCAGGGTGCCTCCCCTCCTGTTACCATGGAGGACTCGGCTGATGATCTTTCTGTGTAGCCAAGTCTGCCTGACTGAGAGCTAAACCTGATTCAGTAAGCTTACCTCTTTGAGTCTGATGTTTCAAGATGGTAAATTCATATTTAGAAGATATATTGTGTAGTGACAGGACTTCCAGAGATCTGTCGTCTCTGGACTCATTCCCTGTAGTACTTACTTACCTTTTCCTTTCCCACAACGTTCCTGTTCTGTTCATTTTTGTTTCGTTTCAAGTAGTGTTCCAACAGAGTGAGGCATTATACTTCCAGATATTTTTGCAATCCTGTAGAGTTACCAGATAAAATTAAGAGGCCTTGTATAATATTATTTTTCAATAAACAACAAATATGTATTTTAGTGTGAATTCACTGCATGGAATATTTTTATTTGCTGAATTGGGTAATCCTATCGGGGGGACCACAGCTGTGTCCATGTTCTCCATCTGCTCCCCTCCTCCCACTTAGTGACCTGAGCCACTTGGTTTTTGCATACTCACATGGCTGTTCCCATTTGTTGTCTTGTCTAAGAACCTGAAGCCCAGGATTCTGTTAACTGGAAGGATCTTGTCTTCCAGAGGTGATTTATTTATGGTGTAGAGGTTCTGTGGCTCAGAGGACTCATCCAAAATTTTTCATTCCCTGTAATTTCCATTGCAGAGCCCTGTTAGTGCTTTGGCCAGATCTACCTCATATTCTGTGTTTAAATGGTGATTCCTTATCAACAAATATTACTGAAAATACTTTGGTATTTACTTTTCCTACCTTGGTTGCTATGTTTGGTTTTCTAAAAATGGGGGAGAATATTAAAACTTGCATGGCTACATCTCAAGGGTAAGCCAGAGCCCCAAACCAATAATTTTGAAATATTATTTCCTTGTTATTTTTCCTTGTGTATAAGAATATAATTGATTTTACATATTGATCATCCCTCATTTCAAAGTCTTAATTAATTCTAATAATTTACCTGCCAATTCTCTTGTAAATAATCATACCATCTATGAATAATGAAAGTTTAATTTCTTCCTTCCAAACTTTTATTTTTTGTCTTCTCTTCTGCTATCTAGTATATATAATACAATGTTGAATAAAAAACATGATAGAAGCACTCTAGTTTTGTGTCTGTCCATCCAATTTTATAATGGGAATAATAATAGCTATCTGATAGGATTGTTTGAGGATAAAATAACAGTCATATAACATTATTTTAGCAATATTTAGTGCATATTAAATTGGTAATGTGATAGCTATTGTTTTTTAATTGTCAATAAAATCATCCATGTTATATTCATTGAAGTATAAAGTAGTAGAAATAAATTAAAGAACATAGGAAAAATAATTAGAATATGAATAGGGACATGTTCACAAGTAACTATATTATTTGGAGCAAGTCTGTACTGTTTGGAATAAAAATAGAGATATATAGTGATTTCTTTGATGGATATGTTTTTCTATATCATTCTATTCAAAAATAAAAAATCTATCCACATTTAAATATTTAAAATAATAACTAATTGTAGAACAGCACAGCAGGGAAAGCATTGGATTTCATAGGTAAGCACAAGGAGTGAAAGAATGGGAAAGAGGGGAAAAGCAGTCTAAATAGAAAAGAAGACTCAGATGAAGAAGCCAGAAGTGAATGCAAGAATATATTATACAAGAACAGTCTTTGTGTACTACACTCTGGGTCCAGCTTTGTTGAGATTATGGTACAGACATCATTGGTTTATTGCCGGACATTCGGACTATATGCTCTTTAAAATAATCACAACCTGTGCAATTTTTTAAAAAATCTAATATATTTATAAAATAATAGAGGGTTTTATATACTGATCATGATTTATAAATTTTCACATGTTATTGAGCCCCATTCTTGCTTATTTCTCTTGGTTTTATTTCATTTATGCTTATGGTATTTTTATCAAAGTGATTTATGAAATTTTATGTTTTTGCTGAGTAAATTCAGGGAGCTTTTCCATTGCTATATTCTATATTGATTTCCATACATAGTTAGCTTTTCCGGGATACAAACTCAGAGACAGATTTACACACAGCAAGTTTATTGATGTATGCTCTGAAGAAGAAAACAGGATTGAGTAGATGAAAAATTAAAACTTAAAAACAATTGCAACATGGGCACCACTTGGTGTTTTCAGGCTCTCTAACATTATGATAATCTCTCATGCATGTCCAGAATAGGGGTGTGATGAGCCAGCCTTATATTCCTCCATGGACCTATCATTGGATGTAGGCTGCCTACAGAAGTAGGGCATGACCTTGAGTGACACAACTCCCTTTGACCAGGGGGCAATTCCTTGAGAAGGACTCAACTGTGAGAAACTCGCAGGTCAACAGAGAAAGATTTCTTACTGATAAAGGGAATATCTGGGTGGCATACCAGTGGGTGCTCTAAATTCCATACCTTGCATTCCACAATCCACTTGCTTCACATAATACTGTTAACCCCCCTGGAAACAGACCCTACAGGCTAGTATTTGGTTTGCTTTCTAGGTGAATTTATAGGATTAGTGGAACAAACCACAGTCCCACTTTTGTGCTTGGTCCTGAGATAACAATTGATGTATTGGGTTGGCCAAAAAAGTTCTTTTGACAGCTCTAGTCATGCTTAATTGTCTTTAACACCATTCAAGACAATTTTGTTAGATTGTATTGTGACAGCTGTCCTGTCAGCATTCATTGAAAAAAACTCAGAAAAATTGGTGAATTTTGTGTAGCTATTTCAATATTGAAGATGGAAGAAAATGTGGGACATTTTTGGCATGTTTATGCTTTATTATTTCAAGGAGGGTAAAAAGGTAACTGAAATGCAAAAACAAGATTTGTACAGTGTATGAAGGTGCTGTGATTGATTGAGCATGTCAAAAGTGGTTTGCGAAGTTTCATGCTGGAGATTTCTCACTAGATGATGCTCCACAGTTGGGTAGACCAGTTGAAGTTGATAGTGATCAAATTGATACATTAATTAAAACAATCAATGTTCTACTATGCAGGAGATAGCCAACATATTCAAAAATGTCCAGATCAGTAAAGTTATTGTTGAAAATAAAAAAAATGTGTTTTATTTTATGGGAAAAACCCACAATGTTTTGGTCAACTCAATGCTTTGTCTTCATCCTCTACTATTCATTCTATTTGTATTATCTGGGCCCTTAGTCATCTGTCTGGGTGGCTTACTTGCTGGGGTAATGCAGACCCTGGTATTTGAGGGGTCTAAGTCACTATTCACCTTGCTTGTAAAGTGAGGCTACTCCTCCAATGCATTGCCATTAAAACAGGGTAGAGAATTAACAAAAGATCCCCCACATTTCACCTGGATGACAAACATGTTCTTCCTTGGTCCACTGACAATCAGAGTTTATTACTCTAGCCAGGAACATGCAGTAATCCTCACTAATGGTATCTTGCACCAAAATGTCTAAAGTCACTGGGTGGCAGACTAGCTAAAAATTAGTTGAACATTTGCTTTATCCCCTTGTAGAAGTTTTTTTTTTTCCTCTGGAGCCTAAGAATTCTGGATACACAGAACCTAATTAATTGGTAGGGACAGGAAGAACAAATTATGCAAATACTTCACGTGGCATGATGGTGAGTGGAGCTACTCCTGCCTCCACTGCTCTACTCCCAGACCTATATATTCTACCCATTAGAGACCTAAGACCATATAATAGATACCCATACAGGGCATTTATGTGTCATGGAGGAAGAAACATAGCTTTGCCCAGTATTATCTCCAAGTTAGCACTTCATCTGTGTGTTTGAAAGCCAGAAGAGTCTGTCAGACTGACGACTTCTAGGTGTCTTGGGACTAAGAGGTCCCCTAGGCATTTGTTGATTCTCGTTTCTTAACAATAAAGTAAGCCCTTTGTACTATTGCAGTGCATTATGAGATCTTGTGTTGGTGAAACAAACATACTTGAAGCTCTCAGTTAATGGTTCTTCCAAAGCCTATATATAAACAGGAAAGGCAATCCATATTCAGAATGTTTCAGTTTCTGCTCAGATGAATCACTTCCATCTTTATGGTAAAGGGGTTCCTATGTAATTATCTGTTATAGATTGGACATTGGTCTACTTAAGGCATGGTTCCATATATTGGGGAATCAGTGTTGCTTTGTTACTTGCAGGTTAGCTCATTGACTGTGGCTGAATAAGGCATCTTTGTTCACCAGTAGCAAAAGTGTTAAGGATTTCAAGGCTACTGCATGCCAAGAGCTATCATTACAACAACCACTCCAGTGATGAGGCCCTTTTACATCCGCTTTTCAGGACCACTCCTATTTTTAATGATTATTAAATTCCTCTGGTAGTAAACTCTGAGATGCACATACAGGTCATTAATAGGGGAGTGTTCTGAGGAATAACATCTGTAATGGAGTGAGGTTGAGGTCAGGAACACTGGTCAGAAGTTGAACTGCAATACAGCAGCGCCAGAAGCCTTAGCTAATCCTATGTAGAGTTCAGAAGCTGGGCTTGGCTTTCATTCACATCCTGAATTGAAAAAAGGGTCTGGAGGCTTTGTACTTTAGTATCAACCAGTCATGAGACGAGGGTGGCCCCTGGATGTGGGCACAGTCATAAGCAGGGCAGCTCACTTTGACTGAGGGCAATTCCAGCGAGGGACTGGGCTGTGAGCTATCAACAGGCAGTGCGTCTGGCAGCTGGATAATGATCAGAGCCTCAGTCCTGAAGGGGCACCTTGCCAGTGCCCACAGCTCTCACTGCAGCCTGCCTTCTAGGATACTTTAGTCAAATTCTATTTATTCCAAATATGTGTTTGTCACCCTGAAATTGTGTACAGAAATAAGTTGGTGCTGAAATAAATCAGTAATGGTTTTCCATTTACATGTAGGATCTATTAAAAAAATAGAATTCCTGCCTGAATATGACACTATTCATGCACCAACAATAAAAAGACACATGATTTTGTAATTGTTGGGATGGATTTTTACCATTCATCACATTTACTTACCTTATAATAACTTGTAGCCTTGTATTTGCAAGGCATGCGTGTGCTAAGATTAATGTTTTATCATCATTGACCAGGAAGAACCTAAGGAGACCACATGGGTGTCCAATCTAAGACTATTGCCTCATTAATACTCTCAATACTGAGCTAAATATCACAAACTTGCACAGTAATTGATGAAGATACAATAACTGTTTGATGAAGAAGCAATATATAAGCCTTATGAAATAATATAAAACTTGATTTATTATGCTGATTTGGGTAAATGCAATTATACTCTTAAGAGAAAACATTTTTAAGAAGAAGATAATTTTTAAACTTTTTAAACCTTGAATCTTATGTTTAAGCTAAGGATTAGTAATTTTAGCCTTAAAGTGATTTTAAAAATTGGAAGAAACTAGTATGTATGATGAAACATAGCTGTTACTGGTGCTTGCAAGTCATCATTACTTGACCATTTTTTTATCTTTTGGAAAATTAATATATATTAAGCTCTCATTCAAAGATCATTTTAGTACTAAATGTACATTACAATTTATTAATTTTGTCATAATTTTAACATATTATCCAGGGCTCTGCCTACTGACAACACCACAGTTGATCAAATAGTATCAACCTTACAAATAATATGACTACTTGATGGCTATTAGAGGCCTGATGAATTTTCTCAAGATATATTCCTTAAGGAACACTGAATACAGCTTTTTATATAAGAGTTCTTGTATAATAATACAAAAAGTGTTTGCCAATGCTGATACTTTTGGTGGACATCGCTCTGCAATCATTATTTCCAATAAAAATGATTGACCAAGTGGCTGACATGAGGACTAAAATATTCTGTTTATTGCCATCACCCTTGTTGGACTAGCCCATAGGCACTGCAGCTCAG
>PVKM010044744.1:0-12027 GCA_004027735.1 Carollia perspicillata | reverse complement strand
AAAGAAGTCTAAAAGAATACACCTCCACCAAACCAGCATTTCAAGATACCATAAAGGGACTGCTTTAAAAAGAGGGTAAGAGAGAGAGGGGGAACACAGCTACAAGGGGTAAAATGGCAATGAGTAAGTACCTATTAATAATTACCTTAAACATAAATGGATTAAATGCCCCAATCAAAAGACATAAGGTAACTGACTATATAAGAAAACATCACCCATACATATGCTGCCTACAAGAGACACACCTCAGAAAAAAAGACCGAATAGTAAAGACTGAAAGTGAAGAGTTGGAAAAAAAATATTCCAAGCAAATGGACAGGAAAAAAAACCTGGGGTAGCAATACTTATTTCAGACAAAACAGACTTCTAAACAAAGGCCATAGAAAGAGACACAGATAGACACTTCATAATACTCAAGGGAAGATTCCATCAAGAAGACATAAACATTGTAAACATATATGCACTCAACATAGGAGCACCCAAATACATAAGGAAAACCTTGGACGACTGAGAGCAAGGCACTTACAGTAGGGCATTTTAACACCTCACTGTCAAAGATGGATAGACTTTCCAAACAAAGTATCAACAAAGATATTGTGATGCTGAATGGATGCATTACATCAAAGGGACTTAACTGATATATACAGAACCTTTCATCCCAAAGGAGCAAAATATACATTCTTTTCAAATGATCATGCAACATTTTCAAAGACAGACCACATGATAGGACACAAAACAAGCCTCAACAAATTAAAAAAATATTGAAATCATATCAAGCATTTTCTCTGACAAGGGACTGAAACTAGAAACCAATCTCAAGGAAAAAATTCAAAAACATTCAAACTCATGGAGAATGAATAGCATGCTATAAAACAATGAATGTGTTAATGAGATCAAGGAAGAAATAAAAAAAATTTTGGAAAGAAATGAAAATGAACACAAACAGTCAAAAACCTATACGACACAACAAAGGCAGTCTAGAGACGGAACATCATAGCAATAGGGACTTACCTAAAAAAGATAGAAACATTTCAAATAAACAACCTAACCCTATATCTACAAGAACTGGACGAACAAGAAACAAAGTCCAGAGCAAGTAGAAGGAAGGAAATAACCAAGACCAGAGAGGAATTAAATGACATGGAGACTAAAAGAACAATTCAAAAGATCAATAAATCCAAGAGCTGGTTCTTTGAAAAGATAAACAAAATAGACAAATCTTTAACCAGACTCATCAAGAAAAAAGAGAGAGGACCCAAATAAATAAAATCAGAAATGAAAGAGAAGAGATTATAACTGATACCACAGAAATACAAAGGAATGTAAGAAATTACTACAAACAACTATATGCCAAGAAATTTGAAAACCTGGGTGAAATGGACAAATTTCTAAAACCACATAATCTTCCAAAACTGAATGAAGCAGAAGCAGAAAGCATTAACAGACCAGTCATAGCTGACGAAATTGGAGAAGCAATAAAAAAACTCCCATTACACAAAAGCCCTGAACTGGATGGTTGCACAGTAGAATTTTATAAAACATTTAAAAAAGAGCTAACCTCTATCCTTTACAGACTATTCCAAAAAATCCAAGAAGGGAGAAGACTCCCTAACTCTTGTTATGAGGCCAGCATCATCCTAATCCCCAAATTAGATAAACACACAACAAAGAGAGAAAACTATGGGCCGATATTGCTAATGAACATAGATGATGAATTCCTCAACAAAATATTGGGAAATCGCATCCAGCAATATATTAAAAAGATCATCCACCATGACCAAGTGGGATTTACCTCAGAGATGAAAAGGATGGTTCAATATTCTCAAATCAATAAACATAATACATCACATAAACAAAAGGAAAGACGAAAATCACACGAACATATCAATAGATGTGGAAAAAGCATTTGATAAGGTACAGCACCCATTTATGATAAAAACACTCAACAAAGTGGGAATAGAGGGAGCATTCCTCAACATAATAAAGGCCATATATGAAGGACCTACAGCTGACATCATACTCAATGGGTAAAATCTAAAAACTTTCCCACTAAGATCAGGAACAAGACAAGGATGTCTGCTTTCAGCACTCCCATTCAACATAGTATTGGAAGTCCTATCCACAACAATCAGACAAGAAAAAGAAATAAAAGGCACTGAGACAGGAAAGGAGGAAGTCAAACTGTCATTGTTTGTAGATGACATGACAGTGCACCTAGAAAACCCTATAGACTCTACTTAACCTAATAAGTGAATTTGGAAAAACAGTGGGATACAAAGTCAATATTCAGAAACCGAAAGCATTTTTGTACACCAACAATCAAATAACAGAAACAGAAACTAGGAAAAATATCCCATTTGCTATAGCAACAGTGAAAATAAACCACCTAGGAATAAACCTAACCAAGAAGGTAAAAGACCTGTACTCAGAAAACTACACAATGCTGAAGAAAGTAATAAATTAAAGTAATAAATAAAGTAAATAAATAATATATATTTAATATAAATATATTAAATAAATAATAAAGTAAAGAAAGTAATAAATTAAAGAAGATACAAACAAATGGAAACATATACTGTGTTCATAGATCAGAAGAATTAACATCATCAAAATGTCCATACTACCCAAAACAATTTATAGACTCAATACAATCCCTATTAAAGTACCAAAGACATATTCCACAGATATAGAACAAACACTTCAGAAATTTATATGGAACCATAAATGACCCCGAATAGACTTGGCAATTTTGAGAAGGAAGTACAAAGTAGGAGTGATCACAATACCTGATATCAAACAATATTACAAGGCCACTATAATCAGAAGTCTGGTACTGGCATAAGAACAGACACATAGATCAAAGAACAGATGTGTCTGTTCTAATAGAATAGAGAGCCCAGAAATAAACCCAAGTCTGTATGGTCAATTAATATTTGACAAAGGGGGCAGGAGCATAAAATTGAGTAAATTAGCCTCTTCAACAAACTGAGCTGGGAGAGCTGGACAGCTACATGCAAAAAGATGAAACTAGACCGCCAACTCACAGCATACACAAAAAATAAATTCAAGATGGATAAAAGACTTAAATATAAGTTGTGACACCATAAAAGTCCTAGAAGAAAACATAGTCAGTAAAATATCAGATATCCCACAGAGCAATATCTTCACTGATATATCTCCTAGGGCAAGGGACATAAAGGAAAGAATAAACAAATGGGACTACATCAATTAAAAAGCTTCTGCACAGTTAAAGAACACATCAGCAAAATGCAAAGGGAACCAATTGTATGAGAAAACATATTTGCCAATGATACCTCAGACAAGGGTTCGATCTCCAAAATATGTAAAGAACTCATATGACTCAAAGTAGGAAGACAAACAATTCCATTAAAAAATGTGCAAAGGGTCCTGGCTGGTGTAGCTCAGTGGATTGAACATGGGCTGAGGACCAAAGGGTCGCCAGTTTGATTCCCAGTCAGGGTACATGCCTGGGTTGCGGGCCAGGTCCCCAGTGGGGGCCACATGAGAGGCAATGACACACAGATATTTCTCTCCCTCTCTTCCTGCCTCCCTTCCCCTCTCTCTAATATTAAATAAATAAAATCTTTTTAAAAAATGTGCAAATGACCTGAAGGAGGACATACAGTGGGCACAAAGACATACGAAAGGATGTGCAACATCACTAGCCTTCACAAAGATGCAAATAAAAATCACTATGAGCCCTGGCTGGTGTAGTTCAGTGGATTGAGTGCGGGCCTGAGAACCAAGGGATTGCAGTTCGATTCCCAGTCAGGGCACGTGCCTGGGTTGCAGGCCAGTTCCCAGCAGGGGACACATGAGAGGCAACCATACATTGATGTTCCTCTCCCTCTCTCCTTCCCTTCCCCTCTAAAGATAAATAAATAAAATCTAAAATAAATAAAAATAAATTTAAAAAATCACAATGAGATACCCCTTCACCCCGTCAGAATGGCCATCATTAATAAATCAACAAAGAACAAGTGCTGGTGAGGTTGTGGAGAAAAGGGAACCCTAGCGCACTGTTGGTGGGAATGCAGACTGGTGCAGCCACTGTGAAAAACAGTATGGAATTTCCTCAGAAAACTACAAATGGAACTGCCTTTCGACCTGGAAATTCCTGCAACACTAATTCAAAAGAACCTATGCAGCCCAAATTTCATAGCAGTGCAATTTTAATAGCCAAGCACTGGAAGCAATCTAAGTGCTCATCAGTAAATGAGTGGATCAAAAAACTGTGGAATATTTATACAATGGAATACTATGCAGCAAAAAGAATGAAGGAGCTCCTACCCTTTGTGACAGCATGGATGGAACTGGAGAGCATTATGTTAAGTGAATAAACCAGGTGGTGATAAGACAAATACCACATGATCTTACCTATAAGTGGAACCTAATGAACAAAACAAACGAAAGAGCAAAACAGAACTGGAGACTTGGAAATAAAGAACAAACTGACAGTGAAAAGAGGGGAGGAGATAAAGGGGTAACGGGAAAGAAAGGGAAGGGTCTGGTCAAGGAATGTGCATAAAGGACCCATGGTAATGGAGAACAGCGTAGGGACTGACTGAGGAGAGGCAGGGCAGGAGAGAGCACCTGGGGGGAGGGGGGAAATTGGGACAACTGTAACTGAAAAACAATAAAAATTTTTAAAAAGTAAATATCATCTATATGCTAATAATTCCCAAATGTGTGTCTCCAACCTAGATCTTAGATCTTTCTTTAGAAATTCAGAGTTGTGTATCCCACTGCAAACTTAACACCTCCAACTGAATGCCTAATAGGTATCTCACACTTCACATAATAAACTAAAATCTCACTATCTCCCTAAGCCTCAAGCCAATTTCTCCTTCTTTCTTCCCTTTCTCCGTTAATGATAACTCTATTTTTCAAGCTGTTCAGCTAAAAAAAATATTGTGTCACCTTGTCACATTTACCTCCCACACCAGTTTTGTCAGCAATTGTATCAGCTTTGTCGTCAAGTTTTATGTAGTACATGACGACTTCTCACCATTTTTACTTCTCCGGTCCAGGTCACCGACATCTTTTCCCTAGTTATTGCCACAGTTTCCAATTTGGTCCCCCCGCTTCCGCCCTTTCTCCATTCTTCTTCCCATGGTCCTCTCATCAGCGCAGCCAAAGCAAGCATCTTAAATTATTTGCAGGTAATATCACTCCCACGTTCAAACCTCTCCAACAGCTTCCCCTCTCGTTTAGATTAAAAGCCAAAATCCGTAATATGACCCACGAGGCCCAACCTGACCTGTCCTACCCCCTTCCACTTGCCATTTTTCTCTCGTCTCTCACCACTCACCCTCTCGTGTGCTCTACTGCAGTCACACCAGCCTCTTCATTTTAACTGGCATGTTACCGCCTCAGGGCTTTGTAACTGTTGTTCACTCTGCCTGGAATAACCTCCCCTCGACTACATCCGTACCTAGTTCCTTTACTTCCTTCCTATTTTTAGTTATACATTTTAAGATTCCTACCCCATCCTAAAACTCCACCTCCCATTCCTAATTCTATTTATCTTTCTGCTTTATATTTTATCTTAGTATTTTTCACTATTTAGCGTATGTTATATTTAATTTACCTCACTTGTTATCTGGCCCATGACCACGTAAGTGCCGTCACAGCAGGCAGTTCGTCTCTTTTGTTTAATGCTATATCCCAAGCATCTAGAATGGTTCCTGACCCATGTACAGCATTCAATAAATGGTGGAGTAAATGAGTGAACAAGTCCTTAAATACATTAAGGACTCTGAAAAAATAAATTTGAAAAGAGAACATCACTTTAGAAAACAAAATTCATAACAATATTTTTAATGCTTGCCTTCGGTAGTAATCAAATAACTGCAAATTAAAGAAATTATTTTACATCTATGAGGTTAACAAACTAATATTTTATGTGTGTGTTTATTTGTAACAGGTGTTAGAATTTTACATTTGGTTTGACTTATCCATATTTTTGGAGACTGTAACATTATAAAGCATCTGAACTATGCATTAACTTGTTATATAGAAAGATAGTTACAGACACATGGGTAAAATTTTTTTAAAGTTTCAATACAACTTTTTACTTTAGGTTTGAAAAGGCTTAGTACTTTTCTAATGATTCTCAGCCAGCTGATTTTACTCTGGGAAGCTAAGAAGAATATAATAAGAAACACGTTCTTGTAAAATGTTCAGTGTGAAACAAGTTTGATCAAGAAGTGTTTGTGAGAAGCCTGTTCTCTCAGAGTCTCCCCCCTGATTCTTCATTCCAGGTAGCTTCCTCCATACTCAGATGGGTACCTGAAATTTCAGTGATTGTTCCATTTATTACTAAGACTATTAAATGGAAAACAGGCAAGTGGGTCTAATGTGTCAATAAAGCCTAATGACAGAGCAGTTCTAACATGCTTCTGAGGACAATCTCTGGATCAATTCAACATGGTTTTGTCATTCGTTAGAGCTGAACTTTCATCCTTAAAATTTAGGGATGCTGCAAGTATTTCATGGCCCTCTCACCAGGGCAGGCCCTCTGCACCACTCTGAGCTGTGAGCGCAGCAGCACTTTCTCCCTTGTTCTCTACTGTATCCCCAGGGTCCTCCGAAACGCTGTTCACATGGCATGTGTTCAGTGAAAATGCATTAAGTATCTGAGTGACCAGCACACAACAGCTGTCTGTGGCAACCAATTTTGAGAACTCAAAGCCCAAACCAGACTCTAGGGAACTCTTTACCCAGAATTTACTGTATCATGCCTCCAGCATTTATTCAGTTTTTACAAAGATTACTAATATTAACGACATCCACCGTTATCAAGGGTGTATGAATATGTGCAATCTTATACTATGACAATAATACTGCAGGTTATTGGAACCTTAGACGAGAATAGCTGGATAGATTTAGGGAGCTGTTACAAAGAGCATACATTTTGTCCCATCAGTTCCACCTCTAGGAGCCTGTACCACCCCACGACCCCAAAATTAGTAAAGTGCACTACAAGCACT
Source organism: Carollia perspicillata (assembly GCA_004027735.1). NCBI lineage: Eukaryota > Metazoa > Chordata > Mammalia > Chiroptera > Phyllostomidae > Carollia > Carollia perspicillata. Next base: position 5,014 of record PVKM010044744.1, on the reverse strand, counting down.
GGTGTTTATCGGCAACTCCCTGTATATTGCAATTTAGGGCAGAAAGTCAGGGAAAAGGAGCGTGAAGTTAATATGCCATAAAGCAACGTGACTAATACACAGAAATACAATTTAAAATAAACATTTTTTAAAAGTATTAGGGTTATTGACGTCTCATATAAAAACCTATTTCTTATTACCATAACAAAAGAAATAAAACACTGATACAATCTCCCAAATCTACACACACAACTGTACTCTACCTTCCTTCCATCCACGGAGTTTCTCATTCACTCACCGACCCTAGCACAGTGAAGCACGCTCGCACGCAACGTTCATATTGAAACATAAAAGGAAAAGCACCTCCTCCAAAATCGCTTATACACACGATCCCACGGCCACACTTTGTCACAGACAAATATCTGGCAAATACAGTAACATCGGTCCACGTGCTGTCTTCAACAGGCCACTCACGCGGCCTCAGGGACCCACACGTAGGGCAAAGCCCTGCCAGGCATCCTCCTGCAACAACACAGGCAAAGGTCCGCAGGCCCCTACTCCCACCCAGCACAAAGTCCCGGCCTCCGAGCTCGCAGCTGCCCGAGGACTCACCACCGGGCCCTCAGACAAAAGCCCCAATTCCACATCTCGACGCCGTGCAAGTGGCACCGCTGGTGCGTGGTGCGGCAGGGATGCCACGGGGGTCAGTGCGGGCTGCGGCGGGGGCAGCGCGAGCCCTGGACCGACAGGGCTCGACGACACTTCCCACAGCCCTCCGCGGCTCACCCAGGCTGGACTGTTTTTCCCGTTTGCAAATACTGTCAAAAACCAACTGCAGCGTTTAAGGGCGCCCAGATCTGCAGGGGAAGCTCGGTTTAAGTTTTACGGAAGCAGCTTCCCTCGATCCCGGCACTCGGAGTCCGTGGGAGTGCCACTTGGTGCTGAAAAGAATCTGGAAAGGTCCACCGCTTTCCTGAACCGGACTACATTTCCCAGAAGTCTTAGCGGCACAAATCTGTACCTGCGGAAAAATCACGTTAGCTCGATCTTCGGGCTCCTGGGGTTACGGTGCTCGGTTCAATAAGGGAGCACAACTCTGTCGGTTTAGTTCCGTCTGGTGTGGGCTCCACCTAGGACTGGACTTCAGCGGGATCAAGGTGGTGGGAAAGTCAGGCCCGCTGGCGGGTCCAGACCGGCCAGCCTGAGCCTCAAGCTTCTGGCGGCAGTCAGAAAAGGGAGGAGTTGCCTTGTATGATTGTGTGTTGAAAATTCCAGCAGTGAATTCTGTGGTAGGGAGTCTATGGAGTCGAGAGATGCTGAGGTCCCCTGACTTTTGGGGGTCGTGCGATTTTACACCCATTTTGGGTGATTATGGTCGCATCTTATATTGTGACCATTTTTGATTCTGATCCTGAAGTTTTCTTGAGAGACAATGTGTTGTCAATTTATAACAGGGTCCAGAACAGGGTCTAGGAATACAGCTGGGGGAAGGAACACATGGAGCAGGACCATTGAGAGTTATTTTGCAGGCCAGCTTTATACCTGATATGCAAAAACAGCTATTTTGTATATTAGTAACAGCAGACTACTCTTTCAGCCAGAATAGAGCCAGAAGGTACGCGTAACTGTGACCCATGACGTAATTGGGGGGCTGCTCCCGCTGGTTACAGCACCTGCCCTGAGAGCTTGGAGTTGGTCGCACCTGCCGGGGACTTACTATGGCAGCCCAGAAAGGCTGAACACTGCAGAGTGCTAGCAAGTGAACAAATTCTTTGTGCTTCTGACTGGCCTCCGTTACAATAGTATACCCAATAAGGGTAAGTCGATAAACCAGAATCACCAAAATATTAAATGGGAGAAATTATAAAGATTGTGAGTCTGTTAATGAAACATCCATGCTTTTTACACTATGTTACTTATGTCGCTCCTGCCCAAACAACCTGATTCTTTGCTCAGCATTTTGTATGGGTCCCACGCTGACCTCAGAAGAATGAACAAATAATTGACAATGAAAGTTGAAGACTCACTGGAATAATGTTGAAGTAGACACTAAAGTGGAGAGAATGTCTATGGAAACATTAGCCAATCTTTTTGTATCATGATATGTTGACAAAAAGAACAAAATATTGGAAACTACAACATACTAAATATCAGGAACTTGTAGTCCTTGAAGGCATCGAGGGCTTCTGGCCCATAAACTTACCTCCCAGCTACACGAAGCCCAGAGGGCTATGTTATCCCTATGATGCAATAGCAGCTAGGCTTCCTTTCAGTGGATGATAAACAGCCCTGTTTCAGTGTGAATCTATGTCTGGGAAGGGACAAGGGATTCCCACTGTGTAGAGAGAACAGTCCTCCAAATAAGTTCTGCTTATTTGTCCCATGTCTTTACCAACAGTAATTTTGAAATCAGAAAAGCCGGTATTCATGCTGCCTGTTACATACCAAACCCAATAAGCACAGACAGGGACTGAATCTTTATGGGAGCTTTATTCAGATGACCGGCAATCTGAGAAGACGGGGGGTTCATACCCTAATGGACCATCGTACATTCTCTTTCAAGACAGGCTTTTTTTGTTTTTGTTTTTTTTTAAATTATTGGTCTTTTTAAAAATTGTTGTTCAATACAGTTGTCTCCATTTTCACCCCACCATGCCCCGCTGCCCCACCCATCCCCTCCTCCCACCCTCAAACTTACCTGCTTTGGTTTTGTCCATGTGTCCTTAATAATAGGGAATATACAAAGTGTGGTGAAGGGTTTGGAAATTCAGGGAAAATTAGATTAAAAAATTGCAGCATTCTCGCCCTGGGCAGTCAGCTGTCCCCAGGCAGGCAGGTGGTGTCTGTCTCTCCCTGGAACCCAGTCTCTGGGGTATCTCCAGCTGTGCCCCAGGAGGTCGGCTGTGTCTCCTGGGAGTGGTGAGCCATGCCTGCAGTTCCTGAAACAATATGCATTACCGACTAGGCTTATTAGCTATTTACCTTAAACTAAAATTTTCCACCTCTTGAGTCCCCTATCAATTTTTTCTGTTTACTATTAGAATTGTTTTATTTCTAATTATTTAGTTAACAGATAAGAAAAGAACAGAGTTGGTTCTATGTCCCTCTAGCTTCCTGATTTCATGTTTTATACTTGTAAAATTGTCTCTTTCTCCATTTGTTTCTGTTAAGTATTGCTTTATATGTTTTGAAACTCTCTAAAAAAATCTAAATTTTTGGACTTGTAATAGCTTCCCGTTGGGTTGATCCAACAGGAAATTATGGAATCTACATTTTAATTATAATACCGCTTTTATTCTTCGTCTATTTTGATACTATAGCTTCACATTCCTCTTTTTTTTTTTTTGGCTAGTGCATGTTTTATCTCTTTCTACCTTTTATTTTTAGTCTTTCTATATTATTATTTATTGTTTTTACTTTTTAAAATATGTTTTTATTTATTTCTAGAGAGTGGGGAAGGGAGGGAGAAAGAGAAAGAGAGAAGCATCCATCAGCTGCCTTTTGCTCACCCCCAACCGGGGACCTGGCCCACATCTCAGGCATGGGCCCTGACTGGGAACTAAACCAGCGGCATTTCAGTTCACAGGCAGGCACTCAACCCACTAAGCCACAACAGCCAGGCACTGTGTTATTTTGTCAAGTGTCTCTTATTAAATGCATAATTTTTTAAAATAATGACCTTTTTTAATGACCTAATTTGACATATTTTGTGAATTTACATTTAATGCAGTTGGGTTTTTGATCTACCATTTTAGAATTTGTTTTCTTTTTGGCCTAGCTTCTTTTTTAATTTAGCTTTTTATTTTGAGGTAATACTAGATTTTCATGCAGTTGTAAGAAATAATTCAGAGATCCCATGTACACTTTATCCATCCCCCCTCCAATGGTAATATTTTACAAAACTATATACATCACAACCTGGGAGTTAACATTGATACAGTCAAGATTTAGAATATTTCCATTATCACAAGGATTTTTTATGTTGTTCTTTTAGAGGCGTACACACTTCTCTCCTCCCTCCCCCACAACACTCTCCATAAGGCCTGGCAATTCTAATCTGTTCTCTATCTCTATCATTTGACCTTTCAAGAATATTATATATGCTGAGTGAAATAAGCCAGGCAGTAAAAGACAAATACCATACGATCTCACCTTTAACAGGAACCTAAGCAACAAAACAAACAAGCAAGCAAAATATAACCAAAGACATTGAAATAGAAAACAGGCTGACAGTAACCTGAGGGGAGAGGGGAGAGATTATGGGAACAAGTATAAAGGACACATGGTCAAAAACTAAGGGGGGTGGAAATGGGAAGGAGGTGGGGAGCACTGTGGGGGGATGGGATGGGAGTAAAAGACAGAAAACAGTACTTGAACAACAACTAAAATTAAATTTAAAAAATAAAACTTCAAAAAAAGAACATTATATAAATCAAATCAGAGTATTTAATTTTAGTATTACTTTTTTTCACTCAGCATAATTCCCTGAAGATTATACATGTTGTACATGTATAAGAGGGGAAAGGAAGAAGAAGGAGGGGGAGATTAATATCAACATGTGGTTTTCTCTCACGTGGACCCTACTGGGGACCTGACCCACAACCCAGGCATATACCCTGATTTGAAATTGAACTGGTGACCCTTTGGTTTAGCAGCCCACGCTCCATCCACTGAGCTACACCAGCCAGGTTAATTAAGTCCTTTTTATTTCACATGAATATATCACAGTTTGTTTAGCCATTCACTCATTAAAGAACACATGGGCAAGTTTCCAACTTTTGGCTATTATAATTAAAGAAACTATATACATTCATGTACAGTGTTTTGCATGAACCAAATTTCAATTCCTTTTGGATAAACACATAGGGAAATTTTAGAAGGAATTTATCAATTTTTAAAAATATATTTCATTGATTATGCCATTACAGTTGTCCAATTTCCCCCCTTTCTTTCCCCTCCACCCTGCACACCCCCTCCCACCCACACTCCCCCCTTTAGTTCATGTCCATGTGTCATAGTTCTTTAGCTTCTGCAT
>PVKM010044743.1:0-12156 GCA_004027735.1 Carollia perspicillata | reverse complement strand
GCAACTCTTTGGGCTCACTGAGTCACATAGGCCATTGAACAGTGTGTTGTTCTACTCTCCCCATGCTGGACATAGAGATACCAGCTGAATTCCAGTCTTTAAAAACAGCATCAAATTGATTTGTCTCAAGTGTCTTCTTCTAGAGTATTGTATACCAGTGATGGCTAGAGAGGCCCCCCGGGAGCCATAACTGTCAATGTTCCCAGATTATGGGGAGCCAACACTGTCCTTTCCAAACTGCCAGCCACTATACCCAGCTAAACGGGGGCTTAGACCATGTGGGGCAAGGGGTTAATGGTTTTTAGAGTGCTCCATCATACTATTAATCCAGTTTCCACCCCTACCCTGATAAAAGAACCTGGAGAGTCATTTCAAAGATCTACCTGACCATGACTGAGTGAACTAAATCTGTTAATCAATAAAATCGAACGTCCCACATCACAAACTTACGATGATTAAATATGACAGGCATCCTCTGTTCTCACTTTTCAAAGCGCGTTGCCTGGCACAGCACCCTGACCGTGCACAGCATGTGTCCAACCGTGCTGTAGCCCTTGTCTCACCGTTTGTGTGCATCGTACCAGGTATCTGGCATGTTAATCAAACTCCGACTAATTCTTCAAGACCCCACGACAGAAAGGTATCCCCAGGAATGTTTCAGTCATTTGCTACTTGCATTTCTCTAAGCTGCTAGGGGATTTCTTCTGGAGCATTAGTCGTGCTCCTCTCGGTGATGCTCTGGGGGGTTATCATCCATTGGAGTGTAGCACATCGGAGTGTAGCACGTCACCGGCAGCTCGGGCTGTGGCTTCATGCCTGATTCTTTTCCCACCTTCGTCACCCTATAGAGTTGTGACGTTGATAACCCATCAGCCTCTCTAAGATTCGGTTTCCTTACCTTTAAAATGAGAGTCATAACATTACCTAACTCATAGAATTGTAACAATGATTGCATGAGATAATACATATATAGCTGTTAGCACATTGCCTTGTACATAATACATATAGCATATTAGTTATTATTTTTAGTGAAAAAAAGTTGTTGCTTTTCCTATAAAGAAAATCCAGTCTCTGTGTGTATCACCCCTTGTGGCCCTGTTCTTTGCACTTATTTAGCAGTACAGCTGTACATAAGAGAAATTTCAATACCTGTGTTGTTAATATCTCCCTAGTTTGTACAGTTACTGAGGGCCCATCGTATGAGAAGTTTGGTACTAGGCCAGAACATCATCTTCTGTCCATAAGGGGTTTCTAATGGCTAAAAAAAAAACATTGAAGTCATGATAGTAAATTGAAATAAACACTCCTTAAGTAATTTAAGAAATGTGTACTGAGCGATGACTGTCTGGTAGATATGGTTTTAGGCTGAAGTGAGGCTTGATTTTGACAATGCAGAGTGAGAGAGGCCACATGGCCTGAACCAGTAAGGAAAGCCTTCCCCGGGGTGGGCATCTTTGATCCTAGTCTTGAGAAATGAGTAAGCTGCAAAGATAGTGGGAAAGATGTCCTAGACACAGTGAGAAACAAGGACCGACACAGGCTGAAAGACTGCGGTGACTCTGAGTGGCTCTGAGAAGTGGGGACTCTCTGTCAACGGGCAGGAAGAGGCCTGTGAGAATCAAACAATTAAAGGCTTTTAGAAGATTCCAGTGAGCATGGATTTTATTTAAGTAAAATGTAGAGTTCTTCAGGGGTGCCCAATGACTTAAGAATTTGTCTGACTTCAAAGGAATGTGCTCTGACATTGTTCTGAGCACCTCCAACCCTGCCTTTTTCTTCAGTGTGAGAGGATGTGACCCGGGCAGAAAACACGCAGGTTTGGATAGGGCAGCAGAAACTGAGTCTGTTCGAGCCAAATGTCATGGGTAGCTAACAAAAATCAGAAATTTGGTCTTTTCCCTTTAGGAGGCTATGATTAACTGTAAAGTTAGGAAATATCTGAATGTTATAATTTTCAAATCACATAATTAAATGCAAGACGGGGCAAAAGTAGATTTACAGTGTTTGTATGGAAAATAATACAGTAATTAGTAAACAATAGTACAAAAATAAACTGTTTTGCATACTTGCAACTGTAAACCTACTTTTGCCCCACCCTGTATAATTAGAAAGAAACAAAGGAGATATGTATAATAAGTGTCTACTATATCTTACACCAGACATTATAGATAATTTGTACTTATTTTGTCACTTAATCTCCAACCCCTACCCTGTTATATAATGTTGTCTTAAAGCAAAAAAAGATCAGATGATAACATGGAGACTAAAAAATTGGGACTGGCCCACATAGATAGGACAAGAGAAACAGAGGCGAGTCTAGGCCTTTCTGGGTCCCACACCCTCTCTTTCCCTCCACCACTCAGGCACATAGGGAATGAATCAGCGGGGAAATGCCCTTGCTGTCTCACCACTAGGGGTTCCTGTGATTTTAGGGAGGAGTATTGGAAAAAAACTAATGAAAATAAAATAATGTGGCTGGGAGATAAGGGTGAGGACGTATGCGCTTGGAGAGGTAGAAACCATCCCTGCAGTGAAATGTCACCACTGTGGCAGAGGTTGCTGCCAGGTGCCATCCTATGGACGTACCAAGGAAAGAGAAGCATGTGATGACTAGATTTGAGAGGAGCTGAAAGGTGCAGACCAAATAACATCTTATACCTGAGCTTGAACATTGGTTCCGACAGCACACAACGGAATCAGTAGTCCTCCTTAACTAGAAAAAGACAACACTCAGAGTATGACCATACAATGACTCAAATACAATTTCTTATAGCTTAATCCAGTCAAAAAAGATACAGTAACCATCTTAACTCATTTCTTATCAAAACAGAACATAAACAAAACGATATTAAATATTGTTTTAATATTCAAGTTTGACTTAATTTTAAAGTTGCATGGATGGAAAAGGAGTGGCAACTTACATAACAGGAATTTACATATTTCCTTACTTGCAAAGGAGTCTATTTTTGTGAATTCCTATCAAATAATGTTTTCTGTGATTTTCCTAAATGCTTTCTCACCATCCCTTTGCTATCAGTAGATACAATTTGTCATGTGAGAGAGTCTATCAGTTTTCATTTTCATGTGGTATCATTTGGGGCTCAAATTTGACATGGACACGTGTCCCATTTCATCTAGGCAGCCTACCTGGGCAGCCTGCCATTGGAGGGCCATTTCTCTCAACTTCTGGCAAGTTGGATTGATCTGAAAGCAAGAGGTACCTTGGTTATCCTTAAGGAGGGTTCACAGTACATCTGTTCAGTTGCGGATGAGACAACCTGATGAAAAAAGCAGCAGGAAGTCATTAGACAGCAAGTAAATAAGGCGCTATTAAAGATGGAGAAGAACTGGCTAAATACTTGAAAAACAATTACTTTTGTTTTCAAGTTGGAAAGGAAGAGGAAAACAATCATCCTGAAGAATTTGTGAACCACAGCTACACAGTTTCTCGCAGTTACTTGTCACATTTTCTATTTTTGTTTCCAGGTAAAAAACGTTAGCATATAATTAATTTCTCATTCAAAAGGTAACATCGTGACAGCATTTAGTTTGTAAATTTGGTTGCCTTATAAAATAACGAAGGCTATCATTTTTTGAATACTCAGTTACTTAGTATGCACCAAGCAGTATTTCAAAGTCAGGACTTTACAATATTTTCAAAATAGGAAGTTTTCCTAGATATATTGCACCCTTGCAATGGATCGATATTATGCCATTATACAGAACAGAAAATAAAGACTTAGAGCCAAGTACCTGCAATTGACTCCTTCTGATATCTCTGCAGTCCTGAGTAACCAACACACACACAGGACCTATGCCTAACCCTTGGTTCTGCCACCTGCTAGCTGGATGATTAGAATAGGCCTGTGTGTGTGTTGGTTACGCAGGACTGCAGAGCTGTCTGAAAGAGTCATTTACAGGTACTCGGCCTGTGGGTACCTCTACCACTCACAGATAATCCATCAATAAAATTTCTGACTTTAATGATTACTTTCCTATAAGAATTTGCAATTGGTTCTAACAAGAGGTATTTAACAAATATGTCACATATAACAGTTATTAAATACAAGTAGCTGAACAAGTGTAACAAATTTTCAAGTGTTTTTAATGTACGATAATATCAGCACCAACCATTTTCCCCCACTGAGCAGACCTCTCACAAAACCAGGACAGTTCGTGATGAACTAAAATGTTTACGTGTGGAATAAGAAAGTTGGAGCATTTGCTGGGATACTGACTTACTCCGAGGCTTCTGTCCTCCACTTGCCCAATGCTAGGTCTCAGATTCCTTATTCAGAAAGAGAGTCAGGCAATTTCCATGAGTTTGCTCATTAGTAATTAACATAATTCACACAGCAGAATACATAAAGTGCTGATGCTATATATAGTCTTTCTTCTCTTTCTTCTTTTTATGGACCAATGAGCAATTTCATGGCCCATGTGGCTACTTAACTTTTCAAGTTCCAGTTAATCTTTTGGATTATGGAACATACTGGGAATTAACATTGTGATATATTTTCATCCTAGTTGTGTTTGTAATGTGGGAATTAGTGACATTTTCTTCATGTGATGCATTCAAGAGTTTTAAAAACTTGAATATTCACCCAAGTAAATGTAACTATTCTATTTTTTCCCTTAAAATTACATACTGAAGGCACTTTATTTCAAGGAGATACCTTTTCTCAAGTATAATTGAATACAAAAATTCAATGCAGAAATATTTACTTGTATTTGTTTTATATTTTCAAATAATCAGCATCCTGTGACTTTGCCAAATTCATTTATTAGCTGTAGTAACTTTTTGGCAGATTCTTTAGGGTTTCTGTGTACAATATCATGTCATCTGTGAATAATGACAGTTTTATTTCCTCCTTCCCAATTTGGATGCCTTTTATTCCTTCTTTTTAATTGATTGCTGTGGCTAGGACTTCCTGTACTATACTGAAAAAGAGTGGTGAAAGTAGATGTTTTCATTTTGTTCCTGATCTTAAGGGAAACACTTAGTTCTTGCCCTCTGAGTGTGATGTTGACTATGGGTTTCTCATATGGGGCCTTTATTATGTTGAGGTATGTTCCGTCTGTTCCCACTTTGCTAAGGGTTTTCATCATAGTTACTCTATATACGTGGTAATCCAGATTTCCCAATTCAGGGTAATCCTATCTCTGACCTGCCTGACTGAAACTTAGAATGTGTTTTCTGGGTCCTTTGGAAAAAAGAGTTAGCATATATATTGTTCAGATATCTAGGATGATAACCTTGAATTGGCTTTCCATGAACAATTCCCATAGGTTAGGAATCTTGGTCACTGGTTTAGCCTATAGCCTGGAGGACGTTAAGCCATGCTCATGTGCTATTGCCACCCAGGTCTGTAACTGTGTTTACAAAAAGCCATTCACCATTATATCACACCAGCTGGTTCAAGCTGATGATGAACATGGTAAGACAAGTGAATCCCATGAAAACGAGCCTATTGCCATAGTTTGTTCAATGTAAGATAAGTTAATGATCAAGAGCAATGCAATGTCATAATAACGAATAAGGCACTCTGTATCCTGTCAGTGGATGGCAATTTTAACAAATTCACTGGGTGGGAAAGGTAAATCGGTATCCAGCATAAATGTCTGGGTGAGAATAAAGCTCTTTTCCTTCTTTCATCAAAGTGATGCTAATGAACTGGATGCTAAGTGGCTGATCCCAACAAGAATTGATGGCGTGTGGTAAAGGGGGTTCTCAGTGTTGATCTCTGCTCTTGGTTGGTTGAGCAATCAGCAGTAGCTGTAACCAGATGATAATTGGTGAGGGGAAGACCATCTTGCTAAGACCACACAAAACAACTATTCTTGACCACGACCACTTTTTGTCATAAGCCTATTAAGAAAAAAAAAATCCTGGAGTAGTTGGATAAAAGGGATGCATAAAGATTGCAGGTCTACTATCTACCTGGTTATTAAGATCCTCACCTCCTGAGACTGCCCTTTGGTGAACATTCACATAGGACTGGAGAGGTTTTCACACTCTCTGTCCATTTAGAGAGGTCTGTCCACCATAGCTCTGCCTTTTGTCGCCATTCTCCTAATCATGTCCCTTCCAAGTCCTTGACCATCCAGTCAAACAGTTGGCTGCTGCCTGTGTTTATACACATACACACACATCTGTAGCACAGTGAACAAATGGGATTCTGCCTGAATTTCTTCCCATTGGAAGAATTTTTGTCAACCCCTGTCTCTCAGGGCTTCCCCAGAATGGGTCTATAGTAAGCTCCACGGCTGTGGTGCTGTAGCCACACACTTTCAGGTACCACTGTATTTTGCAGAACCATCTGTAAACCAAACCTGATTATTGTTTGTTCCTCAGCAACTGGCTATAGGGAGCTTCTCCTGAGGTCATAGGTATAGGCTAGGAGAAGGGCGGTAACACAAGAGGAATATAGACAATGGGCATCTGTGCTACTTACTCTCATAACTTACATGACCCCTCAGGATGTGCCTGAGCCCAGTCTTGTATATAAAATTTAAATTTGGTGAGGAAATTCTCTATGTGTTTAACTCTATGGATTGGTAGATCAAGCAATAACCAATTTACAATGAGAAGTTCAGATTACAACTTCAAGCATTTAGCCTGTATTGAGGTCCAGCACTAAGCTAGACACTGCTATTAAAAAGTGGAATGGTTATCTGCACAGGATAGCATAGCTTTTCCCCAAATCCTAAGGATGTGCACTATGATTCACCTATCAGGGCCTGCCATCGTGTTTTTTTCACGAATATTACAAGCACCATTGGATCCCCTGAGACGTACAGCCCAGGGGCAGAATAGCTTGCACTGTATTCTTGACCTGTCGCAGAGCCCCACTCAAAACTGATTACTAAATAAATAAAGCAGCCTATCCAAATGAAATATCTGTTGCCTCCACAATCCAAAGTGGCATATTAAGGATCATGCTTCTTTCTTAGTGGTAGAGGGGTTCAGATGCAATGATACTTTTACCTCAGAGAGTGTATCTCAACATGCTTGCACACACTGCAGTGCCCCTAGAAATTTCATCTAGTTGGCACATTCCTGAATTTTTGAGAAAATATTTTCTCCGCCCTCTGGCACACATGCCTTAAATTCATCTACTGTAGCAATCCCATCCTTCTCACCAAGTTTAATCAGCCTATCATCAATGTAATGTATCAGCCCAGTGTCCTGTGGAATGGGGAGATAATCAAGCCTCTAAAAACCAGGTTATGAAGTAGCAATGGTGAGTTGACAAGGCACCAAGGTAGAGGGGTAAAGACATATTACTGGTCCTTCCAGCTGGAACTGAACTGCTCTGAGGATCTCCACTCACAGCTGTAGGGGGTGGCAGATAGTGGGTGTGTAGGAGGGAGCATAGAGATCAATATCTGATATGAGATGCCAGAGGATGCATTGATTTGCTTTAATGATAAACTCATACCTCGAAGAGCAGCTGCATTTGGAGTCACCATAGATTAATTTTATTATAAGTAACTGTAATTCTCCAATCTATGTTCTGTAGGGAATGTTGAAGGCGATGGAGGATGAATCGGTACTTCTTTAATTCTCAAGCCATGCATGTTGGTTTACTAATCTCTGTAATCTCTGCAAAAATGTGGTATTGCTCTTGATATACTATTTTGGCAGACAGAGGCCATTCTATAGTTTTCCTCTTGGCTCTGCCTACCCTAAGAGACATGACACAGATCAGATAATTGATGTGGAAATTCTCCATTTCCTCAGTAGGTCTACTCCAACTTAATATTTCAGATTTGGAAGAAAAACAGAGTTTCAGGGGCTCTCCGTGCCCGCTGTGAGACAGAACCAAGCCAAAATTCCACTGATGACCTTATCCCCATAAGTCTCTATTCTAACTGGTACAACCACAATGGGATTTGATTTGTAGGGTTTAGTGCCAGTGCATAGCCATTATCTGGAAATTCTGCAACATTCTGATGGATTGTAATGGTTTCTTTATTATAGTTTCCCAGTAAATAACAGCAACTTTCCTTGGGAGGAATTTAGAAGGAAGATTTATAGTATACATTTTGGTTGTATAACAGAATCCTTCCTCAAAGGGAATTTGCCTGGCCTTCATTCAAGGGAATCTGTGTCCTGGAGGTGGCTCATGTTTGAGATTTGATTGTCAGATATTGACTCTCCATTATGATCTCAGACTGAGAGCATTTCTGCTTATAGAAATAAATACTTTAGATGGCTACCCATCTATTTCAGTCCTAGGAGCAGCATGATTAGTCAATGGCAGACAGACATCGCTGAGGCTCAGTTCACTAGTGCTTCAGTCATGCAGTCATTTGGTAACTATACTGACCTTGGCTTTGGCAACAACAAAGGGTTGAAACTTGGCTTGTGCCATTTCAGGATGCCTTCAATTTAGGGATCTTGAGTCAGTGGCATTAGTTTTCCCTGTCATTCATGCCTTACAAAGAAGAACATCTTCTAACTGTTTACAGATGATGCAAACCCCATCACAAATGCATTTCTCACAGTCCTGGTAATGGGACAGTCCTTTGGACTCATCCAGGAGATATGTTTAGGGCGTTAGTGAGAAGATCTTATATGATAAGTGCATTATAACAATACAGCTTCCTTAGGTGACTTCCTCTATACACCAAAGTGCATTTTAATTTTAATTTTCGTATATGCAGATAACTGCATTTCAACTTTATTTAGTATGGGTGACTCTTTGGATTAGCTTTTATTTAAGCAACCAAATAACTGTTAGAGTCACTCCCATACTCTCAACCTCACAAACTGAATTCAAATACTGCTTATTGAATCCATAACAAATTATGGTCTACCTCAAATTAGTTTGATCTAATCTAATTCTCTATTTCTTCCATTACAAGCCTGCTTCCATAAGATCCTTTCTCACACCTGCTGTCCCACTTTCTGTCTATAAAATTATCTATAAAAATATTTATTTTGTCATGTTTCACACCTTCTTTAGGGTCAAACTTTGTACCTCACTATTATGATATGGTGTAGTACAGAGTCTGGTTTTAGATATTGAAATAGCAAGGGGCGATAGTGATATGTCTGACAAAGGTTACCAGTCCCTTGCAAGCTAAATACTTCAAGGGAGCCCATTCCAGGTTCTTGAGCCAGAGTCCACTAACCTCCTCAGACAGTACTGACAAACAAAGCTCAATGGAGTTGTATATTCACTGTTCCCAGGTTTAAGAGAATCTGTCCATAAGCCTCCATTCCACTTTTCAGAATCATATTCCTTCAAAATTAATGTCCCAACTTTAACATAAGACATACAAAGAGGTCAAAAATTCAATTTGCATTGTAATTCAGATCCCTAGCAGATTAGACAGTTTGGCTCTCAAACACCTGCATTCTGCAGCTATAGATATATGCATTTATTTTAGGGCCATCATATATTTTTTTACGTTCTCATGTGAACTTTTGCTAGAAATTTAAAACCCTGAGCTCATCATTTTTTCCCTAAAGTTCTCCAAAGCACTTAGAAACAATCAATTAACCCCATTATAGTATTTACATCTACTAAAAATTTTGTAGCCACAAATACTTCATAACACAAAGACTTTCCCTCTCTGTGCAATTTTTATAGGGGTCTGCAGTTGATATTGAAATAGCTATTTTACCATGGTTACTATGAGCATTCTGATTACTACTGGAAAGGGTATTAATGCAATTAATCAGATTAGGGAACCCACTCTAGAGAACCTAGATCTAATTCAGATAACCCATTATTAAAGTTCTGTTCCTCCAGAGTCACATTTAGTATCAAGTTTTATATTATTCACGGTTGAAACAGAAAAGCACAACCAGAAGAATGCTTTTGAATACATGGATGGAGAGATGAATGGATCGATAAATAAATGGATGGATGTGGTGTGTATCTATATGTTTGTGTATATATTTATATGTATATGGGTATATACATTGAAACACTTCTATATCCATGTATATACATATATAGGAGAGTGTTCTGTGTGGCGTGGGCTCAGGTCCCAGTGGAAACCGAGTTCCGATGCACAGGACCCACGCCCACGGATAGGTTCTCCCGTGGGGAATCAGCCCTGAATTGTACCTACACTGCTTTGAGACTTGCTTTTTGCTAAAACCCCCTTACCCTGAATTGAGGCAGCAAACATTTACTGCATATCTTTAAAGTAACTTCCTAAAATCCATGCTAAATCTTCCAAGGATGAGTGTAACCAGTTCAACCACTTTTCCCTTTGCATTAGCAAATATCCTTCTTCTGTGATGTGATTAGTGCCATCCTCTCTTTGTTTTCTGTAAAAGGTAACCACCTAAAGCAAATCTGTGCATAGTAAATGAGGACCATCACGTAATGTGCCCAGAAAAGCAATAAAAGCTTGTCAAGGCAAGGGTTGGGGTTCTCTCCTCTTGAGAGAGTGGCCATGCCGTCCCTTTTCCTTCACAGGACTCAGTAGTCCATGTGAATTTGTCTCGTATCTCATCCATAATGCTGTGGACCCCACGAGCTGGGGTTTGCATCATACAGAAACATATATGTGTCTGAGTATGTAAATATACATATACGCATGCATATATACTAATTCATGTGAAAATTTGCTGTAGGGATTTGACATTAGACAACTGTAGGAGATGGTGATACATGTATGTAAAGCTGTTGTTTTGTTTGGCATTGCGACCTGAAGTCAATAGGGCAGGCAGTTGAGAACTGAATGTGCACATGAAGTGGTGGAAACAAGAACAGCTGAGGGCTTCAAGACTGAGCTGGAACCCACAAGGTTGAACTGGAACCTCTGGATTTCTCACCAGTTCCAAAGGTCCAATTTTAACATTGTGAGTATCCTGCAAAAAGAAGTTAGTTGGTACCATGTATACAGAGCAAAAGATATACCTAGCGCAGAGGTCAGGGAAGGCAAGGTGCTTCATCTCAGCCTTCTAAATGTCATGCAAAACATAGTGTGTGGCCAAGCTCAACAGAACCCATGCATGGGTTCTGGGAAATGTAGTTCTAGTGTAGCTAAGATGACACAGTACAAGTCTTCCAACTCTTTGTTAATGCTAAAGTCCACTTTATAACCACTATTAAATGTATCTGTTTTGATAATCCAATGATTCCAAATCAGTGATAGGACCTGAAAAGCTAATTATAATTATCCTAATGTCAAACCAGGTTTGGGATGAGGACCACACAGGGTGACTTCCTTGAGAATGGGAACCATAATAATGCCAGCTGTTGCTATGTTATTAGTATTTGGCATTAAGCATGGGTAAATAGGCACTCTGAGTAATGACAAAAAGTATATATAAAGAAATGTATTATAAATATTAATTACTTATGATGCTCAGAAATTTTACTTGTCAAATCAGTCAACATTATTAACAACTTCTTAATGTAAGGCATTTGGCTGTGTTGGGGGTGGGTGGTCAATGGCTAATATTTTTTTGGTAATTTGTGTGACTTTTTTAAATTGAGAAATAATTGGCCTACAACATTGTATAAGTTTAAGGTGAATGTGTTCATTGGATACATTCATATGTAGCAATACAATTACCACTGTAGCATTAGCTAACACCTCCAACACATAATTATTTCTTTTTTTGTGGTGAGAATAATTAATATCTAGTCCCTTAGTTTATAATACAGTATTGTTGACTATAATCTATATGCTGTATGTTAGATTTCCAGAACTTATTTAACTACGACTTGCAAGTTTGTTAATGATTTTAATTAATTTTAAGGTAAATATACAATTGAAAAGGTTCTGCATGCTGTGCAATCATAGAAGTTGCAGCAGCACAATTCACTGTGCAGTGTGACTGCCCTCCGGGTTTTCGTCACTGTTGGAGAGCATGGCCTCATGTGGGAGAGCAGGGCTGCAGGTCGCACACACCTGAACCTGCACGCAACCTTCCTCACCTGTTGGCTGTGGGCTTGAGGGAGATATCAGTTTCTGAGCACTACTTTTTTTATTTGAAAGTCAGATGGAAATTATTATGTGTTTTTATCCAAGGATTGGTGTGACGACTTTGGAAAACAATGTACAAGGGAACTCCTACAGCACTTACGGCACCTTTTAGGAAACTGAGCACTCTTTGGTACTGCTCTCACAGTGATTCGATATTTAATAATTCACACAATTATTTAAAGACTAACTGTGTTG
>PVKM010044742.1:0-12151 GCA_004027735.1 Carollia perspicillata | reverse complement strand
AGCAAATCCATTGAAATGAACCCCGAGTCCACTCGTGCCCCATGCTCCACAGTGAGACGAGGGACGCAGCTTCTGGGGTGAGGCTGGCTGTTGGCTTGGGGACCCTGGGGACTTGGAAAGCACACCCCCCCATCGTTACAAATCCTGAAACTGCTGTGGGCAAACCTTCCGCGGGCTCGTCTGGTGGCAGAACCTCACCCGGATTCATTTATTACTTTTTCCTGCTCAGGGTGGGTGTCCACAGCGCCGACGCTGGGGCCAGTGATGCGTTTGATTAAAGGGCGCGACTGTGGCCCCCACGGAAGCTGTGACCGATGGTCGGGCTGCTCTCACTGCACTGCCCGCCTGAGTCAGGAAAAGGAGAAACCGGGAGCTCTGGAAAAGCAGACTCTTCTGATTTTAGGGGGAGAAACCAGAGGTCCCGATTTTTCGGTGAGATTTCTCAGTTCTCGTAGGTTAGTGATGGATTCAAACTTGCACATTTAATTTTTTGAGGACAGAAGAGACCCCCCAAACATCATTCGGGATCAGGAAACGCACAGTAAGGTTGCAGTGAGATACCACTGCCCGACCGTGGGGCGGGGGAAGGGCAGAGGGGGTGACATCCGGGGTGGGCGAGGACGTGGGGAAGCCGGCAGCCGCTCGCGGTGCTGGTGGGGGCATAGAGCGGTGCCAGGGCCCCAGGGCCAGTTTGGTCATTTCTTAAAAAGGTAAACCTCAACCTCCCCTGTGACTCCGCCATGGCAGTCTTAGGAATCTACCTGAAAGAAAGGAGGGACTTGGTTGTAAGTGTTCCCAACGGCTTTATTCATCATTGCCCCAAATTGGGGACAGTCCAGCTGTCCCTCAGCTCGTGGGTGCGTGAACACTATGGCACGTCCAGAAAGTATCCAGCCACACACTGTGAAAAAGAGAGACATTATTGAAGAAGATACAAGATGCATTGTATGTAGGACAGTGACGCCTCTGTCCCTTTCAAAGTCGGTACGTTGGGACCTCACACAGTTCTCCAATCTTTGCTGATTGCAGCCTGGGCCCGTTCAGTGGTCTCAGGTGTTCTGCGTGTTGCAGGCCTTCCAGAACGTCAATCACTGCATGGGCCACCAAGTTTACTCTGCGGAGTGACGAACGCGATTGTGTCCCCCACAGGGTCACCAAACTGCATCAGACTCTATAAAAGCCCGGTCTTTTGGGTGTCTGTCAACCGAAGAGGTGAGACGTGGGGTCTCTCCGTGTTGGGGAACCCTCCTCCCCCGACTTCCTTGGGGCACACACAAAACGCCGGGGGCCTTGTTCCTGCCCTGGGCTCACTGCCACAGACCCATCACCTGCTGGAAATGCAACGTGGAGCGCAAATCTGGGTCCTTTCTGCCGAGACAGCTGGTGACGAGGGAAGACGCGGGAGCCCGAGGCACCGGCCCTGTCACAGTTACGGTGTTTGCAAATTGAGTAAGTCATGCCAAGGTTTCTCGGGTCGCAGGCACCAGTGGTGTACATGTCCGTACCCCACATCCCAGCCGACAAGAAGCCTTTTGAATTCTCATCAGAACCCGAGCGTTTTGATGCACCGTCGAGCGTGTGGCTGTGTGAGACGCGCTTTCAAACCAGGCCGGAGGGGGATGAGGTTAAAAGCGCCCGCCCTGTGGGAACCGGAGCGGTTTTCCAGCTGAGACCGGCTTGTCTCGGACCCGCCTGGTGGGGAGAAGCAGGACATTGGGGAGATGATTAGAACGCCGTAATCTGTTTGTCAATAGAGCCATTCATTAAGCATCTGAGGAATTGTTATTTGAACGCTGGGGTTGGGGCATTTGGAAAGCCATGGATCAGAGAGCTGACATTTTCGCAGAGAATCCCGGACACGCGGGGCCTCCATCGTCTGGTCTGAAGCCGACTCATTCGGATGGTGCGGAAAAGGTGTTGACTCCTTGCATTCTTTCCCTTGTCCTTTTGGGTTTCTGTTTCTTTTTTTTAAGAACGTTTCTGGTGTTTGTTTCCATTTTTTTCAGATGGAACTTTCTGGCTTCCTGTCTTCTGGTGGGAGTTTCTCTTTTATATGAAGTCAGGTTGCCTCACGGGGGCCGTGGATCCGTCTCTCGTGTACCTGGTGGAGTGAGTCGTGTGCGCTCAGGACCTGTGAGTGGCCCTGCGGCTCAGACCATGTCTCCAAGGGCCTGGGGACTTCTGGAGGGGGCTGTCCATGGCGCTGGCTGCTGCAGCCCCAAGCTCCCTACAGGCACGGCAACCCCCACCGCTGGCCCCGGGCCCTCATCCTCACAGCACCCTGTTCCTGGGACGCGGCGCTGTCTCCCCGAGGAGCCTCTGCGCACGTCCCGAGGTTTTCTTTTCTGTCTCCCTTACATCCTGAGTACCCATTCGTGACCAAGTCACCGCTGTCCTCCCTGAAGGGAGAGGAGAGGAATAGACACGGGGGAGGCAGCTGACAAGGGCCTAACAATGAGAGACAGACTCCTGACCGTCCCGCCCTTGGCCTAGCCCTGCGCCTTTGAACCTGGGGAGACTCGGCCTGTGCTCTGCTCGTGGCTTTTGGGGAGAAGTCCTTCCTTTCCTGGCTGGTCTGGAGCTCGACAGTCTCTATTTCGGCATTTCTGCTGAAAAAGCTGCCCGCCCTCCTCATTGACCTGTTTTCAGTGAAGATGGTATGAGCTCAAAATGGAGCACGCACTGACATTCCGTCGTCATAGCAACCCAGGTGGTAAACATCAGCGCGACGCTGGTTGAAGGGGGTGGCAGGGGTGGGGGACTGGGGGGATCCGAGTAAAGCTGAAGATTCGGTGCCCTGGTCTCAGCTCGGTTCTGCAGGGAACACTCAGTGGAGGGTCTGTAAGGGGCACCAGCTCTGTGCCCCGCAAGGGACACTAGAAGGGGGTGGGTTAGAGCCTCCGGGAGAGGGTTTGGGGCCAGACCGAGGGGGCGGGTCCTCTGCCTCCTATTCGGATCCTCCCTTTGCGGCCATGTCTCCGGAAATGTTGTCTGTGCTCCCTGCTCCCCTTCCTTGTGTGCTGCTTGTGCCTCACCGCCATCCATGTGCCTCTAGTGGCCGCCTCTGCGCGACTCTGCCCACAGGGGGCACCGCTGCAGCCCAGGCTCGGCCCTCTCCCTCTCAGAAGTCCCTCCAGCGCTCCACTGGCCTCTCCCCTGAGCCTGGGTGGCCCTCTACCCTTCTCTGCAGGCTCCTTGCCACCCTCAGCTCCCTACGCATTAGGACCTCTCTTTCTACTCCCAGGGGTTCCCTCTGGGCCACTTATTCCAGTGACTTCACTCACTGCCTCCCATCCAACGAGGCCCAAACCTCTCTCCCTCCCTGAGGCCCCACGTCCCTCAGGGCCGAGGCCCTCAACCTGGCGCCTCGCTGGCCCACAGGCGGCTGATTCTCCCACCCAGGCTGCCCCCACCCTCGGGGCTGGGGGCTTCGAGGGAGCAGGGTGCCCTGGAGGGGCCCCAGGGACCCTGGCTGGTTGGAGAGCAGGTGATGGGCTGGTTATTTCTATGGGGACAGTTCCTAAAAGACATTGAAGAGCTGGGTGACTCGTCCCCATGTCTCTCTCTGTCACCACACAGGCTGATTTGTCCCTGTTATGACCGGCTTTTTCCGGTCTGCTCCTTGGCCTCTCTATGGCTGGGTGGTCTCTGAGAGGGAGGAATGGGGCACTTTTCCACTGGACATGGGGCAGTTCCCTGGAGAGGACGCAGGGAGGACAGGGAAGAGAAGCCAGTTCACAGAACCTCCAGAACTTGCCTGGAAGGAGTGAGTGGTTCCCGCAAAAACCATCTCTCCCCTGTCAGGAGGCTTCTCAGGGTGGCCTGGGCTGGGGCGGGGGGTGGTGAGGCTCTGCAGCCTTAGGGGGCTGCAGGTGGGCAGCCTGGGGCTCTCTGCTCAGGATGGGGGGCTTTGGGAGCTCAGGGTGTTCCTCCATCCTGAGGTCCCGGGGGCGGGGCTGCGACGTGTCCTCCCTTATGGGGGTGTGCCACCACATAGCCACGTACTTCCAGAGTGTGGGGAACCTGGCTGTGGTGGGTGCTTCCCCGCCACCCTCCATTGCCCGGGCTGAGGTCCGTGGGAGGTGACGCCGGATCCGGGTGTGGTTTCTGTTCCTTGCCACAGGAATCTGGCCACATGTAGTCATGCTCAGCGTACTGGTTCTCTGTTGGAAGCAGCAGTGGGTTTGAGTTAAAGTCCCCAGATCTCCATAAATTGCCCCCTCAACCCCCAACAAGCCACCTGCTTCTCATGCAGTGATGATGACCTTGGCCACTAGGTGGCAGTGCTGCTGCGCCCGAGGCCCCTGTTCCTGCAGAGGGGACCGGAGAGGGGACTGGGGTAAGGGGGCAGCTGAGGGTGAGCCCAGTGCCTGGACTGCATGTCCCAGGCTGGGTCAGGCGCTCACACTGCAGGGCCGCCAGGGATCTCTCTCCACCTCCCAGAATGCCGCCTGCCCTCTATGTTCCTTTGTCCTTGGGTGCACTCTGCCCCACCCAAGCAGTTCTGCATGAAACTGGGGAGAAGAGGGACAGGTGTCCCCTCAGCTGCTGGTGGTGGGGTTCCTGGAATAGCCCTGGGCTACACTTCCCTCCCTGTGTCCTGGACGGGTTGTGTTCTGCAGCTGCTGGTCTGTGTGTTGGCTGGGAGCCACCCTGGAGCCTCCTTCGCTCTGGATGAAAGAGGTGACGGCATCTGGGGTGGCCGCCGCCACGTGGCCACACACAGGATAATGGGCAGAAGTGTTACAGATCGGGAGCCAGTGGAGAGTAGCGGTCAGAGGCTGGACTCTGAGGCCCAGTCCTGGCTCTACCCCCGGCACGCTGTGTGACCTTGGGTATATGTCTTGACATCTCTGTGCCTTCGATTTTTAAAAACTGCTTTATTTATTTATTTTTAGAGAGAGGGGATGGGAAGGAGAAAGAGTGGGAGAGAAACATCAATGTGTGGTTGCCTCTCATGTGTTCCCTACCGGGGACCTGGCCTGCAACCCAGGCATGTGCCCTGACTGGGAATCGAACCAGCGACCCTTTGCTTCATAGAGCTGTGCTCAGTCCACTGAGCTACACCAGTCAGGGCTCTGTGCCTTCGATTTTTAATCTGCCAAGTGGACATAATAACACTACCTACATGATTATATAACTATGTAGTGACATTGGCGATAGAGCCAGGTGAGAGCAGCACCCCCTCTCAGCTCCGTGTGAAGGAGCCGGAGTGGCCGTGGGCACTCCTGAGGCTGAGCCGATCAGCACAGGCCATTCCCCTGGCCACGGCGACTGGTCCAGGGTGGGCAGGTGACCCATGAGAGACGGTGAAGACAGGCATGGAGCCTTTTCCCTGAAACTTTGGGAGAGAGACCCTCGGGGTACCTGTTGGGTTTCCAGGAAGGAAGAGTGAGTCTTGAGGTGCAGAGACGGGAGGAGGGCCAGCCCCGCTGAGGAGAGGGAGCTGAGTGCAGGGCGAAAATGTGTCTCGACGAAAACTCACACAGTTCGCTTTCACTGCGGCGCATCTTTTGGGCGTGGGCTCTTCGAACACTGGGGGCCGGGGTCAAGTGGCTCGTGCAGCTGTTGGGGTTCTGCCGGCCGCCCCCCTCCCTGTACCTTTGGTTCGAATATTTATGGTCAAACCTTCCGCTGCCCCTCGTCCCCGGCAGTGCCCCATCTGCTCCCCGTTCTTCTGAGTTTGGTTTCTCTGGAATGTCACGTACGTGGGCTCATCCCGGTTTGCCCTCGTTCAGCCAGCAAGACGTGGCTGAGGTTCATCCACGTGGCTGTGGGGTCCGTCACTGCTCAGCAGCGTTCCACTCATGGACGTGCCACCGGGTGCTTGGCCACCCACCGGGCGAAGGACCGTCGGCCCAGCACAAAATCGTAGACTTACCGAAAACATTATGGGATATTTTTGTGATGCCGTGTCATGATGTAGTTAATGTGTGGCGCAGAGACGCCCAAAGGTTGGACCCCTGCCCCACCCCCAGCCACTCTCTGGCCACTCCCCCGCCCTGCTGGCTGTTACGGCCCAGTTTGGTTCAGATATGGGTTTCCCCAGAACTGGAAGGGTCATCTCTGGTCTCAGCAGTGACACGGGTGGGGAAGGCTAGTCTGACTCTGTGGGCTGCCCAAGGAAACGCTCTCCACCTATGACACTGCTGTCACTGGGTTCCCTCAGGCGGTGCCCCGGATGGGTGGTCAGGGGTGACCCCGTTTGACACTGGTGGGAGTGGACTCTTGGGCGGATGTGGCCACTTGTCTCCGTCCGTAAGCTGAGCTGATGGCTGACCCGGACGCCGCCCAGGGGTCCTGAGCCTCCTGTCACCGAGGCCGGCTCCCAGTCAGACGGAGGCCCAGTCATCAGGGTTACTCCATGAGTTCCCCTCTCTATTTAAACAGTCTCTGTCGTGTCCAATTTAGAATAAACATAAATGGAACTCAGAACAAGGTCATCAGTGTCCCCTGCGGTGGAGCAGCTGCCGTGCCTAGGGGAGCTCAGAGTCACTGTCACTAAGAGCTGTGTAATCCATTTAACGCGCGCACTCTCTGCGCCCGGCGCCCGTGGCAACCCCTCTGTCCCCGAGGGGCCCTCGCTCCTGTGATCCCCAGTGACTCGCCTCCCTGCTCCCTCGAGCTCAGCCCACACGCAGGACGGCAGTGCTGTCTGTTTGGACGCTTGGGTGGGGAGAGGGTCCCAGCTGTCTGAGGGGTCGGCCCACACACCCTCGCCTTCCCTGGGGTCACCAGCAGCTGCCATGGGCAGGGACTCCCGCACTGAGAGAAGGTCCCACCCAGGTCTGAGTGCATGCTCGTGTTCGCAGGCACCTCTCCTCCAGGTGGAGACTCGGGGGCCCGGTTCCTTCCCGAGCAGGACTCTGTGCATCCTGGGGGACCTTGGGGGGCCCTGGTGGGAGGTGAAGGCAGCAGTGTTTGCTTCCAAGTGACAGGTGATGCTTCTGCCCCTCGTCCACTGGCCGGACCTTGTCACACGGCCACGCCTGCCGCAGGTGAGGCTGGGACAGTCCCTGGCTGAGCAGCCGCGTGCGGCCGTCCGGTGGGAAGGTCTGCGTTGTTTTTCGGCAGGCAGCCGTGTGTCTCGCCGACCCAGCGCCTTCTTGTCTGGACCCTGCTGCGGCCCCTCGTCCTACGCGCAGTTCCCCGACACCCTGTTCAGGGCTGCCCTCCGGGCGCGCCTACTTTTGAGTTTGGGCAAAGTGCACTCACCCCCACCACGGTATGTGCGTACAGAGAAAATGACAGGGGACACAGGGGGAGACTGTCACAGAAAGGCAGGCGCCTTCTGCCCCACTGCCAGCCCCACCCAGCCGTGCCTGCGTTTACTTCTGCTGGGGCTTATTTCTAGAGTTCTTTCTACAATGCCCGTCTCCACTTTTTGAGTTAACACCTTCAGACAGCAGTGCTTTCTGTCGGGAAGGTGAAGATCGCCTTCCCGACAGAAATTTATACGCCTTCTAAGTTTCCATCCGTGCTGGTTGCAATTGCGTCTGGGGCGGCAGGCCACAGAGGGCGACGCCTGGGCTCAGGGCCGGGGCCGGCAGGAACTTCTTTTAGTTTACTTATTCTTTACTCCCATCGTGGATAGGTGGATAGCTCTTTCAGACTTCCTGCATCCTTTTCTCAGTGTGTGACTTGGGTCGCCGTGGTTACCCGGTGGCTGTCCCACGCCCATCGTCTCTCTCAAGATGGGAGCACCAACACCCACGCTTGGACCCCTGGCGTTTCTCTCAAGGGTTAAGTGAAGCTCCTCAAGGAGAGTTGAGTTTTGATTGGGCACAGACAGCAAGCGCTCCGCCTTTTACTCAGCGGGGAGACACAGGGAGGAGGCCTGCCTGGAGGAGGTGTCCCACCTACAGAATTTAGTCACCTCGTGGCTCTCAGCCCTACTTTCCACGCCTGTCCTCTTTGGCTGTGCCAACACTGAGCTGAGCCCCTCTGGGGTCCCAGTGGGCAGAGCAGCCCCAGACCCCCTCTGTCTGGCACAAGCAGAATGTTCTGTTCCCTCTGCGTCTTACCCATCAGCACACTTTCCTCCCCGCTTTCTTCTGTAAACGTGTCGAGACAGTTTACCTTCCGTTTCCTTGGGTAACAGCTTCATTCCTTTCTGCGCCTCATGCTTTTATTTCCACGGGGTTCGGCAGGGCTGCAAGGAACTGCATGTACTCAGTTTGCCACTTAAAATCAAATTCCGTATCTTTCTTCCTAAGGGAAAAATGTCAGTATTTCTCTTAGACCGAGTAAGCCAGACGTGTTTATTCTGAAAAAGTTGAAAACACGTGGGAAACTAGAGCGGAAAGTGGAAAGGCGCCTGGAACCTCCGCCTCCAGCGAGGAGTCCAGGTGGCGTTCGGCGCCGCGGGCAACCCACCGAAACCACTGCGAGGCCAGCCTGAAGACGAGCGAGGCGAGACGACACTGACAGAGTTCTGACGAAGAACGGTGGCCCTTCCGCGTCAGTTTGCTGGGGTCACGGAGTCTGCAGACAGGGCGACTTCAGCCACAGGGACGTGCTGGCTCCCGGTTCCAGAGGCCAGGCGCCCAAGACCCTGGGGCCAGCCGGTCAGTGTCATCTGAGGTCTCTCTCCTTGGCTAGCAAGTGGCCGTCTCCCTCTGTGTCGTCTGTCACACGGCTGTCCCTCGGTGAGTGTCTGTGTCCTAATCTTTTCTTAAAGGGACAGCAGCCACATTGGACCAGGGCCCACCCTGGCACCCTCAGTTTTGGTTAACCATATCTTTAAAGACGGTCACTGGTGCAGTCACATTTTCTTTCAATAAAAGCCCCCTAGACTGTTAAGTCAAATAAACATGTCCCCTGGTGGATGCAGGGTGCCGCGTCGTACACCGAAAGGGACCTCAGACAGGTTTAAGAATCCGGTGTGATACTTGACGTTTGCTAAGAGGGTCTAGTAGTCTCACTATGGGAAAAAAATGAAGTTAATTCACATGGAGTTAATTCTCCTGTGAGACTGTTTCACCGTGTCTGTGTGTATCAATCCATACAACCTTTAATTGTCTAGATACCAAGATGAAAAAGGCATTGGTGTACTTGACCTCAGGCTGTTGGGTGAGGACTCTCCCGCATGAAAGCAGTGGTGGGCATCAGGAGGCAGCAGAGCGATGCTCTGCGTCACGTTTTAAATCCGGGGCCTTGGCCTTGGCCTTCCGTGGTCAGCGCCGGGAGCCTGGTCCTGCTGGGGATCCCCGTCTCCAGAGCTCTCCCCTCAGCTCTTGCTGAGGCCTTGCCTGGTTCCGTGGGAAAGCGCACTGCATTCGTGGAGGGGGCGTGGGGGGTCGTGTTGTATTTCTGTATCGGGCCAGACCTTCCAAGTGCTGCCAGCCTCTGGGCCCACTCTCCTTTGTCCTTGGCAGGATGGCGCTTGCCGGTTCCTTGTTGCCGGTCCTGCCTTGCAGGGCGGGTGCCCAGGAAGCAGGCCGCCATGCCCCCCGGGGCCCTGCAGGAGTGCCCACCAGAGGACTCCCTGTCAGAGCCAGGAAAAGCTTTTGCATCTTGCTTTCGTCTCATGGACGGTGTCCAGCTGGTGACCTCACCCTGTGCTTGGAGAGCTGGGCGGTCCCGGGGCGCATCTGCCGTTCCCTTCAGTCACTTCCGGAGCCCTTACAATAGAGGCTGTGCCGGCTGAGTTTCCCTCAGGCGGCGGTGGCAGTGGCCTGGGGCTGGACTGCTTGGCTGGAATCCCACCCTTGCCTCTTACGAGCCATGGGGTCTGAGGCCATCACTGAGCCTCCCTGTGCCTGAGTTTACACCCATCTATGAGTGGTGATAATAACCAAATCCTCGTAATCAAGAATATTGTAAAGATCAAAGAGGTAACTAACACCTATGAAGTGCTTCAAACAGTGCTTGGTGTTTGGTAGGGTCGTGTGAATGACGACGGTGGTGATGGTGATGGAGGTGGTGATGGGGATGGTGACGGTCCTATTCTTTCCATATTCATCGTGACTGGAAGTGTGGATCACCGGCTGTTTTGGCGGAAGTTGGGTCGAGATGCCCTGGGCCAGCCCTACCTGATTTCTGGGTCTGTGTGGGAGTGCAGGCTGCACCTGGGTTGGGAGACGTGGTCACCTGTGACTGAAGTGCAGTGGGAACCCTGCTGGCTGCCCTGGGGCGGTGTCTGTAAACCCGGCTGTGGGAGCCTCGAGCTCGCTCCTTGGCCTCCTTGCAGAGCCGCCAGGCCAGCTGGCCTCAGGCGCACAGAGGAGCACTGAGGCTTTGGGCCTGCACAGAGCCGGTCTGAACCCTCCCTTGGACTGTGTTCACATCACTCAACTTCTCTGCGCCTCCGTTTCATTGTTTTTGGAAAGGGACGAGGACGGCCCCTCTCAGCTGATGCACGCCCCAGGTGCGTGATGCCTGGCAGGTGGCCATGGGCAGCGCGCTCCTCCTGGAACTGGCCTCCCCCACCCCTCTGTGAGTTGGAAGTGCGGTCCTCGCCTGGGCAAAGCCACCACCAGCCAGTGACCGCAGTGATGTGATATTTGAGGAGGAAGTGAACAGAGTGGTAATGTGATGGGCAGGTGATTTGTTAATATTAATAGTATCTATTAACAACCCTGGGAAGAAGCCAGAGGAGGTGGAAAAGGATCACAGGGAGATTCGCTCTCTGCAGCGTGAAACCCGGGCGGTCTGAATGGACGGGCACTCATGCAGCTAATGTTGATTTGGTGTCTTCTCCCGGGCCCGGGGGCTCCAGCACTAAACTGGACACGGAGCCTCTGCGCTCACGGACCTTGCACGTTAGTGGAGGAAATGGCTAGTAAGTAAGCAAACAAGTGAAGACACAATGGCTCCTTCCGGCTGGTGATGGTGGCTTTGAGGGCGTGTCGCAGGGCTGAAGTGAGTAGTGGCTGGATGGATTGTGCTTCAGTCAATGAGACAGAAGTCACTTCAGCTGTTGCAGCCGAGGGAGTTGAATAGAGGGGCACAGTTACTGAGGGGACGGGAGACCTGCGCAGACAAACTGGGTGAGGCCAAGGACCAGCAGGAACGGTCAAGTTTTCCAGAAATTAACAAGCAGGATGTGGTTGCCACCTCTTGGGCTGGAGGGACAGAGGAGGGAGATGATGATGATAAGGACCCAGATGCTAGAGCTGCTGCCGACGGGGAGCTGTGTTCATGGTGGGGTTTTCCCCCTCTTCCTGCCCTCGGGCTTCCACCAGAGCCTCCCTGCCCAGCAGGCAGGGAGCATGGGGAATGTAGTTCTCTGTGATGCAGCTGGTGGGGTCAGGACCCGAGTGCCCATCCGGGACACCCTCCCTGAGCTGAGGAATTCTGATGAGGGGGCATCTGTTCTGTGTCCCAGCAAGTGCACAGGGCAAGGAGACAGACACCAGGATGGTGCGGAGTGACTCTGTGGAGACGGATGGGAAAACTCGGCGGCAGAGAGCATGAAATGCCCCCCTCAGTCCATTCCTCCATCCCAGAGACAACCCTCACTGTGTCGTCCGGAACGGATCTGAGAGCTGGCCAGGGGCTCCTCCTGGCTCCTGGCCACCGTGACCGTGACCTCAGGAGGCAGACCCAGGTGGCGGTGATTTATCAGTTATTGGTGAGGGTCACTCAGACGGCATCAGCCAGGAATTTCTCTTGCTGGTGGCTTTCGAAGACCTGGCCTCCTGGCCCCGTGGAAGGGAGCCTTCCATGCCCGGCTGTGCACACCTGCAGTATCTCCTGTGGGCTAGAAAATGGGACCCGGCTGTGATGTCACCGAAGAGGTTGCCGACTCTGTGGGTTGCGGTAGGCTCATGGTGACCCACTTGGGGTTCAGGGCTGCGGGTGCCACGAGTCCAGACTCGGACACCTGCCCGGGAGAGTGTTTTGTGTGCTAAGCACAGCAGGGGTGTCTGTCTGGGCATTGCAGGTCCCAGGGTCCCCGCCAGCATGCCTAGTGCCCTGTGAGTGGTTTCCTTCTGGGAGGTGGTCTGTCCCCCTCAAAGCTCTCTTTGGGGCTCCCTGGCAGCCATTTTTCAGTCATAGAGCATCTGTCTGGCACGCTTGGTGCTCTCAGTGAACCCTACCTCGATTTCCTCCCTGGCTCATAGGGAGGGCAGCGGGGAGGGGAAGCCCCGCCCAGCTGAGCCTCCCCCGGAACCCTCATTTCCTGCCTCAGGACCCATCTCATTCA
>PVKM010044741.1:0-12095 GCA_004027735.1 Carollia perspicillata | reverse complement strand
AACAAATATTTATTCAGTGTCCACTAAGCACTAGGCACTTTCTAAAGGGATACATTGGTGAGCAAGACTGTGACCTCTTGGGGCTTATGTTTCATGGGTGTGAAGGTAGGGTAGTTGTGGGAAGACAGAAGCAAATAATCTAATAAAGGGACAATATGGGGGTGATAATTACTATGAAAATAATTTTAAATGGTCATAGGAAAGAAAGTTACTCGATACAAAGGTCAACAAAACCCTCTTTGAGGAAGAGATATTTTGAAATGAGGAGATATTTTTAACTTAAATCTAAATAGTGCAGGTCATATAATATTTTGGGAAGGTTCAGTCCAGGCAAAATGAAGCCACATGTAATAACTTGCTTCCAAGATGGCTGTCAATGCATTCTATCTTCCCAGTACATTCATGTCTTTCTGCCACTGAGAAGGATAGTTTAATGGTATTTTCCCCTTGTTCTTGAATCTGGGCTGGTTTTTGGAAACTCGTGTAATTCTGTAATTCTTATAGTAGGACAGAAGGGACATTCTGGGATTGATGAGGCCAGGTCAAAACAAGTACTATGGCTTTTACCTGGGCTTCACGGAACACACTCCTGGGAGGCTCCCCTTCAGATCTGGGTTGCCACGCTTTGAGAAGCCCAAGGCTCATAGAAAGGCCACCGGTAGATGCTCCATTTGACAGGCTCGGCTAAGCTCCTCGCCCACCGCCCATCCCCTCCGCTGCTCATGTGAGGGAGCCATCTTGAATGCCCAGTCCAGCCTAGTCCCAGTCAACAACTGACTGCAACTTCAGCAAAAATCACCCTGCTAAGCCCAGCCAACCGCAGAAGTAGGAGAGGGAATCAAAGTATTGTTAAAAGCCACTAACTTTTGGGGTGATTGGATATGCAGGTCATTTGATATGTTAATCATGTGAGAGGACATATTATGATAATTAGCATACCCTATGACTCTTCTCTCTCTACCTTCTTCCCACTTGGCCTTGTGAATGCCTTTTATTCTTCCCCCCAAACATTACTCCCTCAGGGAGACCTTCCCGACAACCCTCACCCTGTATCCTCAGGCATCTTCCTGTATGCTGTCATAGGAACTAGTCCTTTTCCATCAGAGCACAATGACAATTGGTAATTGGTATTTATGATGGTCACCCTCACTAGAGTTTATGCTCGGTGATAACAAAGTCTCACAGGTTCTGCTCACCACAATATCCCGAGCCCTTAGCATAGAGCCTGGCGCAGAGTAGGTATTCAATAAATACTTGTTGAATAAAGTAATAAATGAATAATAAAATGAATAAGGTTAGCTTCAGAGTAGAGATCTCATTGAGAATATTATCAGATTTTGATGACAGACATTGTCCCAAGACACTAATTCCCTAGTGGCCATATCTGACTATAGCTTTTATCAAAGAGAGCTTGTAAGGTAAAATGTCCAAGTGTCCAGGACATGTGGATCCCAGACGATGTGGTTTAAAATGGTTCTGTGATGTCCCAGAGTACAGGGAGTCCCTAATTGGATATACACCCTAATGGAATATGAGCCAGATCCTTTGGTCCTCCTGGTTCTCAATCTATTCCCAGGAGAACTGGTGTAACTTGAGGCTCCTTTAGATACTCCTACTATCTCACACCAAAGCCATAAGCAGCACACACTCACAAAAATGCCTTCATGGCTTCTAAAACATAGCCCAGAAAATTCCTCCTGGCTTACTTTTCTCCCAGCTTAGATGCCTGTTTTTCTTCTTGCCTTTATACATAATAAAAATATTTTTATGTCTTGGTACCAAGCTTTATGAGCTTGTTATTTATCAGGTGTACACTCATTTTCTCATCTAATCCTCTCAGAAGCCCAAGAAAAGCTCCCAGTTACAGATAAGTAAATTAAGGCACAAAGAGGTTAAGAAATTTTCCCAAAGCCATGGAGCTAACAAGAAGCAGAGTTGGGTGTCAAAAACAAAACACGCAATAAAGAATCATGCAAACAAATAAAAAAGATCTAAATGTCTCCAAAGCACAGATTCTATCCATTCTATTTCAATGCCTCAGAAAAAAGAACATGCCCTCCTTCTTATTTTGCCCCATGTTATCTTAGAAATCTAGCTCTGAACTATTTAATGTGCCCTGGGCTTAATACACCATAGGAGATGGCTCATAGTGATTACTCATCAAGTTTTAAATATTTTTTTATTTTTAAATTACAGTTGACATCCAATATTAATATTAGTTTTAGGTGTACAGCATAGTGTTTACACGCTTATACAGCTTACGAAGTAATCCCTTTCATGAGTGTAGTTACCACCTGTCACCACACATAGTAATCAACATTATTCACCATATTCCCTATGCTGTACTTTACAGCCCTGTGACCATTTTGTAACTGCCAACTGGTACTTCTTAGCCCACAGAGTTTTAAAGCTGGGAAATCTCCAGCACTAGGGGCAGATTCTTCCCTTCCAATGTCCACCCAGGCTCACCTGGATGCACACTGCATGCACAGAGGAGCTCCGGCAGTAGCCAATCACAGGCTGGCAGAGCAGGTCACCCCAAATGATGCTCAGGTGTTGAGCACCTATCAAGCTGACAGCTAGGAAAGAGATCGGATCTCAGGAGAACCCCTCCAAAACAGCCAACATGAAACGTCAGGTGCACTAGGGTTTTATTCTGGGTGGGCCCATTTGGAAACTCAAAACTGATAAACATGTCTGGGAATTTAAAAGACTGACTCAGAAATCCCCAGGCCCTTGGCTGTACCATTAATGTTAAGGCTGAGGATCCCATGAGACAGCTTGCTATAATCTTCTCTGTGCTTCTCTGACTCCAGCCCCCCTCCTCGTCCCCGCCCTGCATGATAGCTGCCTCATCAAGTGTGAATCATGAAACCACATAAACTGCAACAAGGCCACCCTCCTGCTGACTTCTGGGAACATAAACAATAATAACATAAATACGACTTACTAGAGGCTTAAGCAAAGTGCTTAAAGGAAATCTATATTTTTTATGTAAACAGTCTTCTGTTTACTGATGTGGTGCAGTTGTTGTGCTCAACTCCAGAAAATCCAAAACCAACTTGGCTTGAAAGCGAAGGGTCCAACCCATGGCCAGGAGATTGAAAAGGAAGGAGAATGCAGAAGTCTGATGTTAAAATGCCCCTTCCTCCTTCTGCAGTGGTGAAAGGCAGTAGTTGGCTGGTGACACTTTTCTTGGGTGATCAACATTTTCCTTTGCATAGCTCTGGAAGAGCCTGTTGGAAGGCAAAACGTATGGGTGGGTGAGTGTGTGAATGAGAGAGAGAGAGAGAGACTGGAAGTGTTAAGAGAAGGGGTTTAAACTCAGACATTGCACAAACCAGAGAAAAATTTCCCACCATCCTCCTGTCTCCTTTTGTCTCCAAGCTGAACATTGATCCTAGGTGGTGATCTACATGGATAGAAGATGTCAGGCAACTTAAAAATTCCTTATTGTTGCTAACCACAAATATTTGGGGTTTGTGTTATCTAGGTTATAATGAGAACCTGCCAGGGAAAAATTCAGACATACAAATCTTTGTGTAAACTACCTTAAGAGCCTTAAGCTGACAAAAGCCAGAGCAAAGTCTGAAATTTTGTCCTCAGAGTACCCATAATTGAGGCTCTGGCTCTCCATATATTGTTAACAGGATTCCCGCAGAGCTTGGGTTTTCCACGTATGCCATTCTACGTTGGAGCCAGAAAAGCCTTACTGTGTTCTGTGGCTCCCTGGTCTGACGCAGGCACTTTTTCAGTGCTTCTGAACATCTGGGGACAGGAAGGGTGATGGGGGAAGATAGTTTTTAAAGCTTCTGGGCAAATCTGGGGGCATGAGAAGAGTCTGAACATCACCCCCTTTTTCATCACTGTTGTCTTTATCTATCCAGGGTCCATTCCCCTTCTTTGGCTAAGAGCTTAGGCCAAATCACATTTTCACTTTCAGAAATTTAAACCTTGAATAGCATGGCAGCTAAATCATTTTCAATGTCTCTGTGCTAAAGAGACGGGTTGTGAATTCTTGGCCACTGCCCTTTCCAAGCCTTGGTGGTCCAACCATTCCCTATAATCTGTGAGCTACCAAGTGCCTTTCAGCACATCCCCTATTTCATGTTTAAATTCATCCAAGCCAGTTTCTTTGAGAACCCTCAGAGAACCCTAACTAAATCCTCCTCTTCTTCCAGACATTGCACTAGAAGTTAGGGTTTCAATGGTGAAAAGAAACCTCTCTCTGGATTCTTTGAACAAGACCAAAGCATAGCCATTCACTTTTTTAAACATTTTATTTAGATTCTTTACTATGCGTGTGTTGTGAATATTCAGTCAACACAGCAGCCTCTTTCCTTACAGATTTTATTGTCTATTGGGGAGAAAAGACACGTCACAAGCAATAGCAGTATAACGTGGAAGTCTTATGAGATGGAAAGCTGGGACGGTAATCAGAGCCCATCTAAAGAGGACTAAACAATCTCATCTCAGGACCTGAAAAGACCCTGCTGTCTATGGGCTTGGATCATCTAAAGTACAGTCAATAAATAGCTGTCTACTTCATTGAAGCCAGTGAAAAACATTGTAATATAGCAATGCCTATTAGAACATAATGCCTTTACACAATGTAAATCACCCCTTCCTCCAACCCTGGAAAGCCAACCCCCTAGATGGGGCAGCAGTGTCTCTACCTTTATAGCTCGCAAGCATAGGTCTTATTTATGCTGGTAAAAAAGGCACTGAAAACTTTACCATTTTAATCATTTTAACTCTACAATTAGTGGCATAAAGTATATTTGCAACGTTATGCAACCATCACTACTACCCATTTCCAAAACTTTGTCATCACCTCAAGTGGAAGTTCTGTGCCCATTAAACAATAAATCCCATTCCCTCTTCCCCCAGCCCTTGGCAACTTCTAACCTACTTTCTCTCTCTATGAACTTCTCTCATAGAAGCAGGATCATACAGTTGTCCTTCAGGGTCTGGCTTATTTCACTTAGCATAATTCTTAAAGTTTATCTGTACTGTAGCATGTATCAATTTCATTGCCTTTTAAGGTTGAATTATATGCATTGCATGGATACATCACATTTTATGTATCCATTTATCTGTTGATGGATATTTGTGTTGTTTATACTTATTTGCTATTGTGAAAATGCTGCTATAAGCATTGATGTAAAAAGTATCTATTTGAGTTCCTGCTTTCAATTTTTGGGGGTATATACCTAGGAATAGAATTGCTGGATCCTACGGGAATTCTGTTGAGGAACTGTCAGACTGTTTTCTACAAGTTCTCAACAGACCAAACGAATGGGGCCTGCCTGATATTAAACCCATATTCAGGTCCTATGTGGGCTCATGAGCCCTAATCCTAAAAGAGAGATTCAGCAAATAACAAAAGAAGGAGAATTACTAACTTTTATAACTTTTGTTACTAAATTTTATTACTAACACCTAGTATATGCTAATCAAGTAGCGGTTTT
The DNA here is from genome assembly GCA_004027735.1 of Carollia perspicillata. Classification (NCBI taxonomy): domain Eukaryota; kingdom Metazoa; phylum Chordata; class Mammalia; order Chiroptera; family Phyllostomidae; genus Carollia; species Carollia perspicillata. Next base: position 6,624 of record PVKM010044741.1, on the reverse strand, counting down.
TTTCACATCATCTCTTCTAATTCTTACAATAACCATATGAAGCAAATGTGTTTTTTTTTTCAATTCTATAACCCTTTCTCATTATTTTTAGCAGATAAAGCAGAGTTTGAGAGTTCAGGAAACTTTTCATGGTTCAGACAACAATTATCTGTTGGACTCCACACCCTTGCTCATTCCACTACATTACCATTACTCTCAGCTAATCGGAAAACAGACATATCTGGAGTAAATGATCCTAAGCAGGAAAATCACGCAACCAGCTCAGCTAGAAACCTAATCTGTCCCTCCAGGTGAAGTTCCAAATTTTGAAGCAAAGCATGAGTTAGTTCCCAGAAGGCTCTGCTTTCTAGCCATGGGTCATCCCTGTCTGCTAATGAGAAAGAAATAAAGAAAAGAAGAAAGGGAAAGAGGGAGGAATGTAGGGGAAAAGACTAAGAGAGAGAGCAAGAAGGGGAAAGAAAAGAAAAGAGAAAAGAAAAGAAAGGAAAATAAAAGAAAAAAGAAAAGAAAAGAATGAGGCCATCTGTCCACAGTGGGTCTGGAGCCTCCAGGCAGTCAGGCCCTGACTGTGCTGGCTAGCATTTTGCACAAGGCTGTCCCCGTTGAGGTTACATCTCTCCTCACTGTGGCCTCAAGGAACCCAAGAAACACACTCATTGCCCCTTCGCTTATTTTATAAACAGTGCTTGGAAACCACGAGTCATTATCAATCCTCTGGCCAGCCAGTCAGACTTTCCATGCCTTTGTGTAAGATGCCCTTAATCTTCCCAAAGCCAGCAGCCTTATTCCCCTAAACCCAGAGGATTGTTTACTTTGGCCATATCAGGGCAGAGTTTCAGTATCACTCTGTCCTCTTTCAGTGCCTAACAGGTTTTAGGGTGATAATTCAAACATGCACCCCATCATCCATTTTTTTTATTCACAAATTCAACCACTTACCCCTACCTAGATCCATCCAAGTTTTGTCCAGGCAGCTACACATCCATATATTAGCCCATTTGTTCATCTAGTTACCCATTCACCCATCCATTCATTTACTGATGTGGGCATCCACCTATGTACTCACTTTTAATCATTTATCTACTTATCAATTCCTCCCATTTCTCCATCCACTTATCCAATAACCAATTCAGTAATTTATCCGTGCATCCATACAAAGATGAATTCACCCATTCATCATCTACTCAATGACCCTCCACTTCTTTACGAAGTCACCCAATCACCTACTTTTTTTTCTCATGACTCGAGTGTACTTTATTTTGCAGACAAGAATGCAACACGCACTGTAAGATAATCATTAAACTGAGCTCTCAGTGGTGAGGTGACTCTCGTCCAGAACAGGGATGAGGCAGCCTGTTATTCAATCACTTAACCACCTATTTACTCAATCTGTAATCACCGACTACAAGCCAGGCACTATGGCTGCTGTTGGGGGAACAAGGATAAACAATATGGTTACCCATCCCCCACCCACCCACCATGGATTAGCATCGACTCATTGATGTATCCAGAGAAATCCACTCCTGTGGGCACTAAATTGGTTAATGGGTGGATCCTAGGGAGATTCAAAGACAGAAATAGAGATGAACCCTGATTCCACGCACGGAGTGTAGCCAAAATGATCATTGGGAAGCACTTGGCCAAGAGACAAAAACTAAGCAAGAAACAAAGAGTCCAGAACTCCAATTATCAAGAAAAAGGAAAAAAATTTACTTAGGAGTATATCAATATGGAACCTATAGAGATTCATTCTGATACTAAAGTTAGTCATGGAGTCATTAATAAATGATTCTGAGTCTTCCTATGGGTCAGAGGAAGTTTGAAAGGGGGAAGGGATTAAGGAAAAAACAAACCTCACAGACAACAGTATAGTGATTACCGGAGGGGAAGGGCGGTGGGGCTAGATAGAAAAGGATAAAGGGGGGACGACGGTCACAGAAGGAGACTTGACTTTAGGTAGTGAACACACAACACAATTATAGAATCGTACACCTGAAATCTATATAGATCTATTAACCAATAAATTCAATAAAAATTAAAAAACATTAACTAAAAAAATATACCTAGCTGATCAAGAAACTTCCATTTATCCATTTATCCGTGCCTCCATCAATTCATCATCCACCCACCTATCCACACATCCATATATTTATCCATCCACCCACCTACAATTTATTGTTCGACAGTTACAGCAGGAGCTCTTGACCAGGGTCTCAGGAAAAAGAACAAGCATCCACACTTGATTCATCTTTGCATTCCTACCATCTTCCACTGCTGCTGACACACAGCACGTGCAAATTAAATATTTGCTACATGAATTAATGAGTGCTCTCAGTTGTGACTAGATAAACCCAAACCAGAAAGGTGGCCCCTTGATCAGATAATTTGCTGGCTCTAGGGCTGATATGAATAAGTTTACCTTTTATATGCTTGTGTAATGGTAATATGCAGGATTCATTTACATTTGTGAAATGAATATGCCCAGATGAGGCCATGGCTAGTTTAGGCATGCCTAAAAGACCTGGCTTTAGCTGTTCGACACAGTGAATCCGTCTCCTTCATATTCTAACACACCACTGGAAGGGGCTAAAGGCCAGTTTCCTGCATTAGAAGCTAATCAGCCAGATCTCGGCAATCAGTGGATCCAATTATTTTTCTTTAGCACCACTTCATGAGGTCACCACAGAGACCCTTAATCAAGCTAAGTTTGGGGTAACTGCATTTATGTAAACAGAACTCTGACTTCGAGCAGATCACTCTGTGAGTCTGGTCAATACAGTCAAGCGATCTGGACAACTCAGAAGAGCACTCCTGTCTTTTATTTCTAAAACGACAGCAACAAAAACAACAAAACAAGCAAGTCTTTTCCGTTTATAGCTGGAGGCAACACAGCCCATCACTAGTAGCACAGGGGACATGGGGAACAAAGCCAGAGAGAGGCAGACTTCTGTCCAGCATTACTTACCAGAACTACAGTCTTGGGCAAGTTATAGCGAATGTCTCGAATCCTCAGTTTCTCCATCTGTAAATGCAAAATGCAAAAAATAGTTTTACTTAAATGCAAAAAATAGTTTTACTTAGCCATATTCTAACTGATAACCTATAGAAAGAGTCTAGCCCGGCGCCTAACAGAATGGAGGCAGCCAATAAACACTGACTCCTAATTTCTCCATTCTTTGAATAGCTGCTCTGCCTAGTGTACGTTCCTGGAGGCTGTTTGCTTAATTTTTTTTTTTAATCTTCCTTTAATGTATTTGGAACTCTAGATTCTGCAAAGGGCTTCCATGTTTATTGTCCCATTTGAGCTTCATTGTCATTATCATCAAAATGATAGCCATTCCCATTCTATAGATAAGAACACTGAGCCCCAAGTTGAATTTAAAAAAAACTTTCCTACTTTGTGTCAGAACCAGGTCTTGAACACATCATCTTTAGACTCCGAGTCCAGTTCTTTTTCTACCAACATAATTTTAAATAGCAGACTCAACAAAGCAAAGAGGGTGGAAGAGGCAAAAGGCCACCGCATTCCCTGAGACCCCCACCAGAGAGGACCTGTCTAGGCAACAAAAGCAGGACTTGCTGAGAAGGCCCAGTGGGATGCTGGGCACTTGTAGGTCTGATATTTGCCACGAGTAAGTAGCCCCGGTAAGTCCTCCTATGACTTTTCGATTGGCCTCCGACATATAAGACGATACTGTAGCTGAAAAGCTGTCCTATTTGCCCAGATTCCTACAAAAAGTCCATGTTTTATTTCACTATTTTCCTGGGTGTGCTTGTATTTTCTTATTTATTTATTTGAACCACTAAATTATCTAATTAGTGACATATATCCCTGACACATAGGCCACTATGAATATTTACTGTGCACTTGTTCACACATTTATCTAAATAGGTGGCATGCCAGAGCTATGTAATAAGGAATAATGATTCTTTAGAAGAGTTACAGGAAATTATAGAAGGGGGAAAAAGTTTTGCACAGTGGGTTGCAGCTTCCAACCACATCTATCAATTCTTCCTGAGATAGAGCAATTGCATAGTAATGACAAAAAATTTATAGTAATGAATAAATCAATACTCAGCCCTGCAGCAGTTTCAGATGTTACTTTTATAGGCCTTCCTGTGTCTATTATACATCCCTTAGCGCTGGAGCCGAGAGAGCGCCATGAATGCCAACAGCTACAAGGAGAGAAGGAATGGCTGGGGGCTCCCAAGACCACAGCGATCCATCACCATCCCCTCGCAGGCAGATCCATTTATAGCTCCGGGCCCTAACACCGAGCAGCTTACAGCGATCAACTACGCAGCTGGCAAGTGTTTGTTGTAAGAATGGAGCTGTCACTTCATATTGAGCAAAGTGGAAATGCAATACCAAACAAACAATTAATTAATTATCAGGGGAGAAAGAAATGTAGCAAGAGGGCTTCAGCCCCAAGTGGTGGCTTCCAGAGCTTTATTCATTCAGCAAATATTTACTGAGTGCCTACTAGGTACCAAATGTAGACCTAGGCAGGGGTCAGTGAAGGTTTTCTGTAAAAAGCCGGGTATTAAATAGTTTAAGCCTTGCAAGCCAAAGGATCTCTGCTACTACTATGTCATTGTCTTTGTGTTGCAAAAGCAGCTGTACGTAACCTGTGAATGAATGGGCGTGGCTGTGTTCCCATAAAACTGTATTTGCAAAATAGGTGACAGGTTCGATTTGTCCCATGGGGGCACAGTTTGACCACCCAGGAAATGGTGTCACATTTCCCAAAGGATGAGTAGGCTTTGGGATGACTTGGTAGGTACACAGAGATGGTGTAGATAATTTAGAATCATGGATTTTATTCCAATTGTAAACCTCTTATCCTCTGATTACATCAAGGAGACAGTCTCTCTGGGGTGCTAGCCTTTAGTGTCTCTCCAATGTTTTGCTAATCTCCTTTTCAACAAGCGAGGTCCCAGGGTTCATAGCCTTGGCAAGCAGCAGTTTCTAGAGAAATTCTTCAGCAATTTGGTTTTTGTGGAATTTCTATTTACTGCAAGTGATACTTGTTTCTGTTTGTCATTTAGAAAAGCAGACACAGGGTTTTTAAATCTTGACACTGTTGACATTTGGGCCGGGTAATTCTTTGTTTGAGTGGGGATGGGTGCTATCCTGTGGATTGTGGGATGTTTAACAGTATCCCTGTTCTCTACCCACTCAACGCCGGTAGCACCAACTACACTTCTGCCACTTACTTTTTTGGTGTCATTGAGAAAACAATTAATCACCCATGCTTCATTTTCCTCATCTGTAAAATGAGGGTGACAATGGCAGTGGCTCCGACCTCACAGAGTTATTGTGAGGATTAAATTAACCTGTGCAAAGGAGTCAGGAGCAAACTCACCTGGAGAAAGCAAGCAATAATTACTGCCCATCGTTATTTGTCTTGGCAACAAAATGTGTGTGCTTTAAATACATTTATTTGGAACTGCTGCTATAAAGCAGGTGAAGGGGGAAAATAAATAAATAAATAAATAAATTAATTAATTAATTAATTAATTAATTAATTTGTTTAGTTACTCAAGTGAGCCAATTAAAAAAATATGTTATTAAATATGTAATAGTTTAGATAGTATAAAAATATGCCAACATTTATTAAGATGCTCTATGAGTTGAGGTGGTGAAATTAATATATTTAAGAGTGAGATTTGGGCATGTTTTAATCGAAGTGCTATTACTCATTAAAAATGTGACTTTGGATGAGGTACTGAATGTTTCTGACCTCTAGTTTTCTCACTAGGAAGAAGAGGATGCCCCTTTGGAGAGGTGTTACCAGGCAAAATCCAGATACTGTCTTCGGGAGTTACTCAACACAAAGTAGGCACTCCATAAAGGTTACATTTCTCCCTCCCCTTGTCTTAGGTGTTAAAAACTCTGCTGGTTGCATCAGCTATCTATTGCTGTTTAACAAATAACCCTAAAACTTAGTGGTGTAAAACAACCGTCACTCATTAGCGCACAATTCCAGGGGCTGGCAGTGTGAGCTGAGCTCAGCAGGATGGTTCTTCTGCTGGCCTTAACCAGGGTCATTTACATGGCAGCAGCCAGCTAGTGACTTCATAGGGGCTGAGTGATCCAAATGGCCTCATGCACCTGTCTGACTGTTAGTGCTGGGTATGGGCCACTGCATACAGCTCTCCTCCTCCATGTAGCCCGGACCTTCTCAAGGAGGCAGCCCTATTTCAGAAAAGAAAGAGCAGAAGCCTCAAGGCTTCTTCAAGCCTAGACTTAGAAGTCATACCTTGTCATTTCTACAACATTTTGTCAGTTTTAAACAAGCGACAAGGCCAGCCCAGATCAAAGCATGAGGAAATAAACTCCACTTCTAGATGAAAGGAATAGCAAAGTCTCATTGCAAAGGATATGTGTGCAGGGGGTGTGATTCATGGGGGCCCTTTCTGTTACAAGCTACCACACTGTCTGCCTGGGGCTGCAGTCTGCAACATCCGCCTCCCTTATTTTTCCATACAGACCACATATTGAGTGTCATTCGTATGACTAATGTACACTGATGGGGGTGTCCAGATGTCCAAAAAATACCCCAAATTACATGGGAAGTACAAAATACCACAGAAATTCACTATCACCACAAGTATTAAGGG